>CATIWF010244171.1:0-41321 GCA_949630135.1 Balakata baccata | reverse complement strand
TGATATTATTGTAGCAGATACACGGTATTATAATTGCTGTCAATGTAGTACGACGGACATGGATACAGATACAGATACAGACACATATATGGATACTGGGAAATGACATATACAAAAGATATTGGACACAGGCACACGAGGGAAATGTATAAATATTAAAAATATAGGGGCAAGTTTATAAATAATTAAATTCAAAAATATAATTGCAAATTATTATTTTTATATAAAATTAAACAAAAATGACATTCAATCAAATATACTGAGTAATAATTGGTGTCATATGGAAGTTTTAGGTTTTCTGGAAAGAAAAAACGCATTTTTAACTAAAAGAAATGTATTTCTTATTTTAAAAAAATTACAAAATGCACCTAGGAGTTTCGTGTCGGTGTCGGAAACGTGTTGGTGTTGGAAACGTATTGGAAATGTGACACACTATACAATTGGAGTGTCTGTGCTTCATAGTTTGCTGTTACTCCACTACTGGCAACAGATTGCCTATGAAAGAATAAAGATTGAAAATCTGTTATTTATTCTAAGTGCATGGTTTACATACCTTCCTACTTTTTTAATGTATTAATTTATACCATATGATTTTTGCAGATGATTACAGGAATTTTGTTTTGCTGTCCAAGGATGGGAAAATTATATGTCGAACGCGATGCCTATGTCCTCCTGCAGACTTGTAGGCATACTATCTCATATTATAATGCTTCTGACTTTTATATACTTTTGGAATTTCTTATGAAAAATTCAATCTCACAAGTTATATGCATATTATTATATTTTGCTGTCTTTGTTGATTTGTACGTATGCCCCTATTTGGTGAATAAAAGTTCATTCTAAAGAAGAAGGATGATAAAATTGCTGGAACAATAATGTTTCCAGCTTTAACATTGGAGACAATGCAATGGAGCAGTGTAGTCAAAAGCACTCAGTCTAAGTGCAAAATGCGCTCACTGCTTAATATACCATTAAAAGGTGCCCCCTTTAAAAGGCAGTGGTTTAGGATTGTTTTTAATATATAAAAGTTGGCGGCTTTAGGTCTGTACTAATAATATTTTAATATGGGTAAAAGACTACTTTAGTAAGTAGGGCAACTTGCTTAACTTTAAATAATAGCATTTAATCGGAAAGTGTTCTTTAGTTTTTTGGCTGTTAATTTACTATCATTAACTTTAAATCTTAGATTTCTACATAATTTGATAGATTTTCCTTTTTCTTTTGAATGTTATGATTTTTTTTTTAAATCATGTGAAGTGATTTTTCACAAGTTTTAATTGTTGTTTGACTGTGTTTGCTAATATTTATGATTTATATTTTTTAGTATATTATATTATATTACTAATAAATTATATTAGAACTTTCGCGTTTTGCTTCATTCAGGCGAAAGTGTTTTTTTTTTTTTTTGCACTTTCTTCAAAGCGATAGGAAGGTATATCGCCTTGAGTACGCCTATTGTTTTTTACTACATTGTAATGGAGCCAACTAAGAATATATTGATTGACAATCTTACATGACCGAATGAGCAAGTGTAAAATACCAAGTTTTGTCTGATTTTCTCTCTCTTTTCATTCTTCTAAAGATCTAGGTTTTTTGCAAATAGGATGGCAGTTGAGAATGCAGATCTTTTTACATATTAGTTTCTGCATTTTCTTGTTGATTTAGTTTTGGATTCTTTATTAAAAATTTATTATAAATACTTGAGAATTTACAACCTCACATGATCCAATGAAAATAATCAACCAACTGCTTTATTGTATTTCCTTTTTGTTTTCATTCTTCTGAATATCAATTTTCTAACTCGTATTTAGCATCTTAAATGGAGGATTGTTAAAATTGAGAGCACATATCTCTACATATTAGTTTCTACATTTTATTAATTGAATTTGTTTTTGGATTCTCTAATGGAACATTAATATTAATGCTGGTCTGTGCGGTATTCAACGATATATACTTTTTCCTTTTGAAATGTGTATAATGTGATATGATCCTGATTATTGTATAACAACTAATAGGTCTCAACGTTGGAATTTACATGATATTGTCCGAAGATCCGAGATAGATATTGATCACGATCTACCTCATTGCTTTTTATGTCCTGCACCTGAGTGTTCTCGTGATAAAAATGAATGGGGAAGATTTTTGTCTTATCTTCAGAAAAAAGACTCGGTAAATTGTCTTCTTTTCATATTCTGCCAAATTTTCTTTCTATCCCTTTAATTCCCTTAGTGTGACTGATTGTCTACTTGTCTTGATTTTTTACTAACAATATAGGATTGCAATGAAACGATCATATGTATCATCCATTAAACTAATAGAGGCTGGTATTGTGTTTGAAGGAAAATATAGTGAAATATTATTTTCTTTTCCATTTTTTTTTGTTATGTTGTATAATTCTGAGCACTATTTATTAACCTTTTATCTTCTTTTCTTTTTGCTTTCCATTAAAATCTTGTTTTCCTATTAAATTACATTAACATAGAAAAAATCTCCATGTGTAGATGATAAGTCAGAAGTAGACCCTGTTTGTTTTGTTCTCTGAATCAAAAAGTTTGATGTACTGACATTGAATATGTATATTTTTTGGGTAGGTTGGAGTTGTTAACTTCGAGTTCTGTCAGTTCTATATACTTCCTCCTGCTGAAGGTGATAATTTTGGCCATGTAAGAGTTGCCTACCGGGAGAAGAAAACATCCAATAAGTATAGTGGTCAAAAGCGTAGTGAATCAGGTACATTATAACTCTAGTCATAAAATGTCCTTTTTCAGTTGGGTGATGATGGGTTTAGAGGCTTAGAGCATAATACCTAATGGGCATAGCACCTATTTTAGGCTTAACTTAGTACAACCTTCTTTTTTCTCTTTGAATGCTAAATGCCTAAAGGAATCCCTCATAGTTTCTTTTTTTTTTCTTTCCCTATATAGTTGTAGATAGAACTGAGGCATGTCAGTTTGTGCGGCAAAGCATGGATCTGATTGAGGCTTGTGGTGATAGTAGCACTATGTCACCTTCTCGGGATGTTGATGGGTTGGCTGCTGGGATAGATGTGCATATGATGACAGTGGGTCTGGGAATCAGTGAAGATAATGGTGTGCCTCTTGTTAAGTTTCAGCAGTCAACTGGCGAAGTTCACAGTTGTAAGCTGTTGATAAGAAATCAACCTTCTTCAGCGGAACAGGACGGTTCTTTAGTGAAAAATTATGTGCAGGCAGATCCAAGTTACCTGCAAACTCTCGGTCATGTACATTCAGGATGGATATTTGGTGCAATAGCGGAACTTGTCGATAATTCTAGAGATGCAAAAGCGAGCAGGTTTTTAAGCCTTAATTTTCTTGTTTACATTTTTTTTTCAAATATCCTTCTTACTTGCTGCATATATTGACAGGCTTGATGTTTGTGTTGAGATGATATACTCAAAAAGATCTGGCAAAGAGATTCCTATGTTGTCAATTATAGATGATGGCTGTGGAATGACCCATCAGGAGATTGTGAGAATGACTTGTTTTGGGCACAAGCAACCTGATGCAGATGATATGGATCGTATAGGACGCTTTGGTGTTGGATTCAAGGAAGCCTTCGTATCTGTGTCATTCTTTTTCTTTTGGTTAAGATTGTTTATTGGGTTGCTGGCCACGCCCTTTAATTGCATGCTATGAATCATTATTACTCTAATGTTGCAGATTACACTGATATAGGAGTATGCTTTAATGTGTTTGTATAAGCTGGAGTTTGGAATCAGTTTTAATAATTACATGGGTTTATCATTAAGATGTGCCTAATGTTGATCCTATCGATTTCTCAGACTGGTGCAATGAGGCTGGGCAAGGATGCTCTCGTTCTTACACAGACTGCTAATTCCAGATCTATAGCCTTTCTCTCGCAGTCTTTAAATGAAGGGAAAGATGTATGCCGAAAATATTAACTGATTTTGGTTGTTTTCTTTTTGTTTAGTGGTTGTATTGTTTCTTATTGTCTTAATTACATTGGTTCCCAGATTCTAGAGATTCCCATTGTAAGCTACTGCAGAAAAGGACAGCTTATGGAGGTGGATCAAGACGTCCAGTCTGAAGCTTTAGCGAAGTACAACCTGAAAGCTATCAAGGAATTCTCACATTTTGATAAATATTTGATTGGTGAAAAAGCAGGCTTGTTCCGAGAAAAGTGCACAGGAACACAAGTATACATATGGAATTTAGATGAATGGGGCTCTGATTATTGTCTGGAGTGGACAACTGGACTGTGTGGTGGCAGTTCCTTTCACCAAGGTGACATACTTATCCGTTCTAGAAGGGTTAGATCTCGTCCTGGCCAGATGAGTAAAAAGGTTCGGCTTCATGTTCTCTAAATATAGGACTGTAATAAGCTTTAAAAGGGCTGAAATTTAGAGATAGAAATTCACAGCTTATTCTAAGAAACTTTTGGAAGTATATTAATTATAACAAAGTACATAAGTTAGATTTATGTGAGAAATCAATTTTCTGTGTGTCTAAGTAAGTAGCTGGTATGTCGTTCTGATCAACAGAAAATATTTTAATAAAATATATATTATTTGTGCTACATTTTATGAAAGAGAAAACTGCATAAAGAAAAAAAAGGGAAGTGAATTACTTATCTTTTATGTGGCTCTAAGATCATCCATTTATGCCTCTTGCTCTATGCTACTCTTTGTATACTTGAATTCTGTTTTCATTTTGAATTTTGAATTTTCTTAGTTAGCTATATGTTGGATAGCTTACATGCGAATTGTATACAAATTTCAAGGTCAATCAGTATTTATTTCATCAACACATCTGTATGGATGATAGATGTTTAGGTGGTTTATTTCCACTGAAAAAAATGGAATGCTGAAAAGGATTAATCAAAACTTGCTCTTAATGATTTAGGTGACAGTCTAAATATTGTGTAAAAAATGACATTTTTATTCTTCCAAAATTTTTCACCTTTGTTGTTTGCATTTCCAGCACTCTCATAACTCTGATCTTTTCTTCATTACATATAAAATTATCATATCTATCTCAGCCTTAAATTCATTTATATCTTCACTTTCTTTTGAGATATCACACCTAATGTGCAGATCCAGATGCATTAAATGTGCTTGATTGCCTTATTTGTTTTCTAATATTATCACTTTTTTCATCTCATGTCTCCTTGTTTCCAGGTTCCTTTGGATTACTCACTTAGATCTTATTTAGAAGTCATATTCTTAGTTCCACGAATGAAGATATATGTTCAAGGTTCATTGGTAATTGCCTTTACTTGGTTGTTACTCATATCTCTTTGTGATAAACTGGTGTTATGTTATTCCTTTTATTGCTTTATATATTTTGATATGTATCATGGGCTCTCTGACAGGTTAAAAGTCGACCATTAGCAAAATCTTTAAATAAGACTTGTGAAATGTCTGGCAATATCTGTGAGAAAAAGGTCCATTTAACTCTTGGTCGCTGTCAATTGGAGTGGGAGCAGGGAAATTGTGGAATGTTTTTGTATTGGCATGGCCGCTTAATTGAGGTCTGGTTTTACTTCTTGATGCTATTTTGCCTTTCAAAAATTCTGTACTGCTTCTAGCCTAGTATTCTTCAATCTCACTTTGATGATTATTCTCTTTATTCATAACTAAGCTGCTTCAAATTTGATTTTTAATTCGTGCTTCTGACAATGTGTTCGTAATATAATATTGGACACTAAAAATTGGTTCTTTTTAATGGCGCACTAGTGCAAGTAAACTAAATTGGCCTGTCAATTTGCTTGAAAACCTAACTCTTAATTGCTTCACCATTTTGGTGAACTGATTTGAAGTGAAGATAGAAAGAAAAAAAGGATTTTAACTTAATTCTCGAATCTTACATTGGTTAGTTGTCTTTATTGCTGTGTCCTCTTCTATGTTCCTGCTATTGGTCAATGCTTTTTTAATTGAACGGTGGGAATATGAAGCTTATTTTAGATTGTAATTTGATGCCACATGTTCTTTACCATGCATTTGAATTTTTGGAGCGCACAGTATATGCCATAAAATAATGTGTATTGAAAGTTGTTTATTATCTATTTTCTTAAAGTTTCTTTAATGCTGAAAATGATATGTAGGATTATTGAATTCACTTTTCTTTTTGTTTGGTTAGGTCATGCAAGATGATTTATAGGATGTCTTTTAGCTGTTATTTGAGGTTATTTACAAGCTATGAAGGAGTAGAAATTAAAAAGACATTTAAGGCCAAGTTTGAGTGGCTGAATGTGCAAATATTTGCAGCTTTTCAAATCTAATTGAAGAAGAGAATAAAGGAAACATCACATTTAAAACCTTAGGCATCATCTCTAGGGTTGAATTGCTACACAATCCAAAGAATCTTAACTTCTCTAAATTTTGTTAATGGGAAAACCAAGTGGATAATAAGCATTACAAGATTTTACGTTTATAGACTTTAATTAATTCTATACATTTAAGACCACTCAAAAAGACTCCTAATCTTAAATTTCGATGTGCAAAGAAGACCAAAACTGATAATATTATCCTTAGCTTTTAAGGAATTAAACTAAAGCTTGAAAATAGAAATAAATACTCCCAAGGTATATAGTCAGCCAATACATTAAAACTAGAAATTATGAAAATACCCCACTTAATGTTCATTGAATGGGGCAATAATATAATTCAATGGAATGGAATAAATAGCATTTTTAGAGGACTTGGAGGTTCTGCTGTAACTAGGTATTAATCCAGTCCATCATGGTTCTAGGCTTGTTTAGTGCTTCATCTTGTTTGTATTAATCGTTGGGATTCTTGTTGTTACAATTTTCAAGTTAAGTTAATAGATTCTAAATGCTTGTGTTTCATACATTTTGTTGGATAACATTTGCCCTAGTCTGATTATATGTTTATCTGTTGTAGGCTTACAAAAGAGTTGGTGGCATGATACATAGTGGAGAGGTGGGACGAGGTGTGATTGGTGTCATAGATGTTACTAGTCTCATGGTAGGCAAATTTTTTGAATATGTATTTGTGTGTTTATTTTGGGTCAATTTCATCCATCATCCATTAACTTATCTTTAATTACTTGTTCCCAAATTTCAATTTATTGGTTAAAAAATTATTAAACATTCATTCTAGTAACAATAATAACAAGCCATTTTTTTGGCTGAAGTGAGTTTCTTATGTATAATCCACTATAGCACCCGTTATATTTGTAATTTATTAATTTATTTTATATTTAATGGAGAAAAATAATGTATAATCCTCTTTTAGTAGTTTGAAATTACATTTTAAGGAAGCATTCTTTTAGATGTTAATTTGAATTAGTTAGAGATACCTTTTTGTGACGTTTTGAAGTTATCCTAGGCTTCTTTTAACGAGGCACCATTTTAATTTGTTATCAGAAGCAAATTAATAGAGTCTCTTGTTGCTTGCTACCAAGTAAGCTAATACTCTGAACTCATCTAATACCATTTTGTCATAATAGGATGGGAATGGACGTGTATGGGTGCACAATAACAAGCAAGGTTTTCAGGATTGTGAACCATATGCTCGACTAGAGGAGTGGCTAGGGAAAAAGGCAGATGAATATTGGGACACAAATTATGACGCATTGCAAATAGTAAGTTTACTTTTACTAATAGCTAAGGAAAAATGTTAATTTCATTTTATAGAGGACGGTAAAGTAAAGAACAACCGAAAAGCAACATTTATTATTTGAAATATTGGCTCCTTGTTCGGAAATTTTAAATTATATACTCATTGAGAAATAAAATGTTTGTTTCTTCCGTTTCATCAATGGCTAAGGCTTCAATTCCTTGAATTTATATCCGTAGAAACAAACATTTTCCATAAATGTGGATGTTAATATTTGTATCTCTTGAAAGTTCTTGCTTCTATTTTGCTTTTGGATGTGGATGAAAGCAACATGATTGAAATTTTTGGGGCTAACAGTTGATAAAGATATTTTCTGGATAGATCCCAAAGAAAAGCTAAATTGGATTCTTATTCTTAATGATTTTGAAGGAAGTCAATTTATTTATGGGGATAAATCGGATAATAGTTGTAAATTTGCCTCTTCTCATAATGGTTTGGTTGAGTGTGGATAAAGTAACAATCAAGGAATGTTGATTTTTCCAGTTTGCCATTCCATTTTTTTTGGGGAGAATCAACACGTGATGATTCATGAATAATCCTTCATTATTAGTAGAAACTTGGTTGAAATATTCCTTAGCATTATTAGACTATATTAATTTAATAGGAAAATTTTGTTTAAATGGATTTTGTGGAAATATTGAAAATGAGAAGGCCAAAGGTACAAATTTGCCTCTGAAGTATACCCAAAAGAACGAGTCAGCTCTTAAAGTATGACTTTGTACAATTATATCCCTAAACTAATGAATCGGTTCAATTAAACCCCTCAAGTTTGTAGTCGTTACCCACCGTTAACCCTTGCCGTTGAGTGAACTCGGTTGCTACGTGAACCAATTATATTGCGACACGTGTTATAAAGATTTATAAGCCAAAAGTACAAATTTACCCCTAAAGTATATCCAAAAGAACAAGTTAGCTCCTCAAGTATGCAATTGGTCCAATTATACTCCTAAACTATGAAATTGGTTCAATTGAACCATTCAAGATTTATCTGTTCAAATATAAGCCATGTCATATCTCATTTTCCTCCAATCCATCTTAGCCACAACCACTAAGCTCGCTCTGTTACAATTCTTTTGATTATATACCCTTTCGATTCTTTTTAATTTTTCCTTTTCAGGTAAATTTAACTTTAAATTTGTCTATATATATTAAAAATTTATTTTTATTTTATGGGATTTAGAACAGCTCTAATAATACTTTATATTTCATTTTTTGTTATATTATAAAAAAAATTCGTTTTATATTTTATTTTGTCTTAAAAATTGTATACACTACTTATATAAAAAAAATGAAGAGAGAAAGTAAGAGATAAAAGCATTCTTAACGGATTTTCTATTTTCTTGTAAATTTATGCTTCCCCCTTCTTTTTTATTTTTGGGTATCTACGGATTTTAATTGTTTCAAGTACTTTTTCTTTTTATTTTATTTTTTATAATTATCTATCCTTATACTGTGTAAACTAAGATGGTTGCTCTGGTGTTGTTCCTTACAAATTTTCGTAGTTATAACTTAATTCTTGGAATGTTAGTTTAACAACCGAATTAATTGGTGAGATTATTTATTTATTTTTTTCTAAAGGAGAATTTAGGGTTTCTGGAATAAATTGGGTATTTATAATTGATTTATTATTATCTTTTATTTTTAATGTAAAAAATGGCGCCGTTTTTCAAACGACATTATATTGATGGATGGGCAGATAAATTTTCATGACACGTGTCGCAATATGATTGGTTCACATGGCAACCGAGTTCACTTAATGCATGGGTTAACAGTGGGTAACAGATAAATCTTAAGGGATTCAATTGTACCGATTTCATAGTTTAGGAGTAAAATTGAACCGATTGCATACTTTAGGGGCAAATTTGTACTTTTGTTTTATAAATCTTCATGACACGTGTCATAATATAATTGATCCATATGACAGCTAAGTTTACTCAACGGCAGGAGTTAATGATGGGTAACAGCTGCAAACTTGAGGGGTTCAATTGGATCGATTTCATAGTTTAGAGGTATAATTGTACTGAGTCATACTTTAGGGGCTAACTCGTTATTTTAGGTATACTTTATGGGCAAATTTGTACCTTTGGCCAAAAGAGAATGACCTTAGATTTTTCTCTCACGAGATAAAGGTTAGTTTTTGTGTAAAGATCAATGATATCCTTTAGACATGGCCATAATCGTGTTAATGTTGACTCATAAATCTAGGTTATATTCTTGAGATCCTTTTGATCTCCAACATCTTCTTTTCTCATCAACTGCCCAAGTGTAGTGATATCGATCTTTCCGTTTGACATATTGTTTTATGAATATAATTCTTTCTTTTCTTTTTCTTGTTTTGGCCAAATTAGCTAGGAAATCTAAACCCTTGATCAAGTTCTCAATTTTAGCTAATCCCCGTAACTTGGTATAATTTTTATTGACTTCAGAAAAATGATTGATAACTGGAAATTCGGTTGTATTGCTGGACAAATAAAAGGATAATTTTTGGTTATAGTTTTTCATTTTATATTTTTTTTCTCCTGCTTCTCTTTTCTATTAATCTTAATTCAAGTTTTTAAGAGTAAAAGCATAGGAACTAAATTATATCATTAATGTTACAACGTTAGAACTAAAGTGCAATGCTAGAACTATGACGTCAGACCATATACTTATTTCACTCGTGAAGAGAAAGGAAAGATTCATATGCAAACTCCAATGAACATCAGGGGATTTATGTAATTTCCTCTTTCTTTTAATGGTTTTGCTGTCTGCTTATATTTCTTGTGCTAAGATAATTTTTCTTTTGCGCAGAAAATGGGTGGTTTTATGTACAAGCCTGATGATGAATGGGTTCAATGTGATAAGTGTAGAAAGTGGAGGATGTTGAGTAGTGGATTCAACAGCAAGAATCTACCACTTGAATGGTACTCTTGTTTCTGGAATTATATTGTTTGCTTTTCCTTCTCGTGCTTCGATTTGCACATTATCAGAGGAGTGACTGCATTATTTATATCATAGCCTTTATGCAACATTATAGTTTTATTGCACTTATCATGTCAGGTTTTGTTATATGGAACCTTTTAAAAAATCATGTGAAGTTCCAGAGAAAAAGGTTGGTCGCGGAGTGATTACAGTGTCCACGGAACGGTCTGGATATGAAATCCAAGATGTTGAAGAAGATGCAAGAGTCACATCAGAAGGTTATCTATCACATTTTTATTGTTTTATCTGTGTAATTTATGTACTTGACCTGAAATGCAGTTATTGATTAGTTTGTTCTTAATAAGCATAAAAACATTCTAGAACTGTGTGGTAGATATATTCCCTACTGAATATCATTCTGTGATTCACCTTGTAGCCAATAGTGATGGGGATTTTGATCAAACCGAGAAAGATGCGAAGGAAGGCTTAAAGAGGATTAGAAAGGGACTTCCTAGGGCCTGTAAGAAAAGGGATTAAAGAGGGTTTGTAGTAGCTGTACTGGTAATTCTATTAGGACATCACATATTGACTTGGAATCTCTCCCAAGCAATTCTACTCTGAAGTGTCCGGCAATTTTGTAAATTTCAAGTTTTGCTTTGGTAGCCATATAGTGCTTTGTAAGTAAGCAGAATGTTGTACAGTATTATTTGTTTAGATGGAAAAGTCATTGTCATTGTCCATCAGTCATAGAAAAAGGAACATGAAGCTTTCAGAATTGAAGGTACTGGTTTACTACTACCTTTAATTGGGAAGGAATGGAAGCATGCATGGGCTGATGGTATATATATATATATCCAACTTACTCCAACCTCATCAAGTGTCTCGGGGTGTAGGAAGTCGCCATCATCAACTGTGAAAGAGGAGGCAATGCTGGTGGTGAGACTGAGAGACACGTCTTCAGGCTTCAGCACTCCCCGCCCCTTCCCTTCCCTTCCTTTCTTCCTCTTAATTTTCTCTTCATTCAATATTTCTTAAAAATATCACCTACTAAAGTGAGCTCAAAATGCTAACCGGAATTAATGGATGAGCTAATGAGTATGGCAGTTCATTATTTAAGGGGTGCTCATAGATATTATAAATACTTTTCACTTCAAGTGAATCTTTTAACTATTTATAAATTAGTAGGGATTTATGTTCATATATATTAAAAAATATTTTTCCAAGTTTAAACGAGTGTGTAAGAAGGAACAATAATCTCCATCTCACTGGTACTCTAATGAAAAAAATACGAATAATTAGCGCACGACATTAACAGGTCAACCAAAAATAACCGGTCGTATCATTGGTGTAAATACTAAATAGGGGGACAAAAAACAATTGCAGTGAATTTCTAAAATTTTCTTAAAAAAAAAAAAAAAAATCAGAAGCCGCCGGGGAAAGAAGAGAGAGACAGAGAGCCATAGTCTCGTATGGAAATAGGTGGATTTCAGAGAAGACGACGCAGGAGACTATGGCTTTACTCTACTCTTAATTAACTAATCTTTTTTTTTTTTTTTTCACTTTCTCTTTCAGTTTTCCAGTTTACATTCCTACAGACTCATTTACGCCAAAACCAAAGGCTTGATAAATTTCTCACAATATGCGCTTCCTCTTTCAATTTTCCACTTCTCATGCACACAAAAACCCAAGCTTCTTTTATTTAAATCACCAAATTTGCTGTTTTAGTCTGTTCTAATTTGTAATATGCGGTTCCTCTTTCAATTTTCCAGTTTACATTGCATATTCTGATTCCTACAAATTCATCGATCTCAAGAAGCCAAGGTTCGTTTGTTTTACATCTTAATCCCTGAATTTGCTGTTTTTCCTCTTTTGTTTGCTTTTAATTTGTATTATGCAGCTAAACTCTCGCTATTTCTCTTCTATATTGTCCTTGTGTAATAATTGTTGGCTAGTGGAGATACGCCGGATCCTCTTTCTTTCTAGAAACTCGTAGAACTGCTTTTTTTTTTTTTTTGTTCCCCTTCGAATTTTTGTATAGTTAGGTTAGATGAGCTTAAATTTCATTTTTCATTGGATTAATTGTATTCGCAAACAAAGAAATTTAAATTTTTCTGATATTTATGTGTAATATCTTGTTCTTTGAGATTTGATTTAGGAATTTGAATAGAAAGCAAAATGGATGCGACTTCTGTGAGATCTGTAGATCAGGCGGTTGAAGAGATCATGAGAATTCATAGATCGTTACTGGCCAGACCTGGAATTGATGAGGTTGAAGTTGCCAGGGCATTGATTTTAAATGTTGATAAAGAAGACCAGGCCAGAATTGAAGCCATTTCCAGGCAAACCAAGGGCCCCGATGTACCAGAAGAGCTTTTCAGTATCTTGCGGGAGATGCAGAAGTGTTTGGTTTATTTTCAAGGAAAGGAGCAGAAGAGGGAGGCCTTGAAATTGCTTGATCTTGAAAACGCTCATTCTCTGTTTGGCGAATTTATCCAGAGAGCTTCTAGTTGCTTGCCTTCTTCCTCTTCTACTGCTACTGCTACTGCTACTTCCTCCTCCTCTTCTTCTTCCTTCAATTATGCTAATGGTTCCGCTTCTACGATTTCCAGCGGGGGCTTCTCCAAGGCTAATAAACCATCTGTTACTGTTTCGTCAAACGTCTATTTTTCCGAGCAACATCCTATCAAGTCTACTGAATTGTTTACTAGAGATGATAGCTATGTGAAGAAGTCTAAGTCATCAATTTACTCTGATGAAATCGCCATTGCAGCTGGCATTTCAACTACGCCCCAGATTGTGGATTCCACTCTAAAAACTACTATAACTACTTCAGGTGTGCCTCATTTCTACCTTTATTAGACTCTTATTCGGCTGTCCCATATGTATGCTACTCATCTAAATATCTTTTTTTACTGTTAATTATTTCATTGTACAGACTATGTTATTGATGTAGTACTGCAGTTCAATCTAATGTTTATTCCTTGCTATAAATTTTGTAGGTCATGATGGTGAGAAGTTAAGTCTAATAAAGATTGCTAGTTTGATTGAAGTGTCTGCAAAGAAAGGCACTCGAGATCTAAATCTCCAAAACAAGTTGATAGATCAGATTGAGTGGCTTCCTGACTCAATAGGCAAGTTGTCAAATTTGGTTTCCCTAGACTTGTCTGAAAACAGGATTGTGGCCCTGCCAGCCACTATTGGAGGCCTTTCTTCATTGACAAAGTTGGATTTGCATTCTAACAGAATTGC
This sequence comes from Balakata baccata, assembly GCA_949630135.1. NCBI lineage: Eukaryota > Viridiplantae > Streptophyta > Magnoliopsida > Malpighiales > Euphorbiaceae > Balakata > Balakata baccata. The sequence continues at coordinate 27,550 of CATIWF010244171.1, read as the reverse complement.
TGAACTTCCGGAATCTATTGGAGATCTTCTTAATCTAGTGTCCTTAGACCTGAGGGCTAACAATTTATCATCTCTGCCTGCTACATTTAACAGATTGGTACGCCTTCAGGAGCTTGATCTGAGCTCAAATAGGCTATCTGCTCTCCCAGTGTCTATTGGTTCGCTCATTAGCCTGAAGAAATTAAGTGTTGAGACCAATGACATTGAAGAAATTCCACATTCCATCAGCCGGTGTTCTTCACTAAGGGAGCTTCATGCAGATTACAACAGGCTTAAGGCACTTCCAGAAGCTATAGGAAAGATAGAGACCCTGGAGGTACTGGCTGTACGTTATAATAACATCAAGCAGTTACCTACAACAATGTCATCTCTGTTAAACCTGAAGGAGCTTGATGTGAGTTTTAATGAGCTCGAGTCAGTGCCGGAAAGCTTTTGTTTTGCTACTTCACTTGTTAAGATGAATGTAGGAAACAATTTTGCTGATTTGCGATCCCTACCAAGGTCTATTGGGAACCTTGAGAATCTTGAAGAACTGGATATCAGCAATAATCAGATACAAGTCCTTCCAGACTCTTTCAGGATGCTTACACGGCTACGTGTCCTACGAGTAGTAGAAAATCCTTTGGAAGTGCCACCAAGACACATAGCTGAAAAAGGTGCTCAGGTAAAGTCTTTCTAGCCTTCAGCATATGATTTTATCCAATCTTTTGTTCTCGTTTCTTTCTTTTTGTTTCCTTTCGATATTTTGATTTCTTATTTTCTTCAGGCTGTTGTTCAGTACATGGCTGAGCTTGTTGAGAAAAGGGATGTCAATACACAGCCCATAAAGCAGAGAAAGAGTTGGGCTCAGATCTGCTTCTTTTCAAAGTCAAACAAAAGGAAACGCAATGGCATGGGCTCTGTGAAATCTTGAATCGCAGCAACTGTAACAGGATTTATGACATGACCTAGATGTTGGGTAAGTTGCTGGATAATCTTCATTTTGCACAATCTATTGATATAATTTGAATAATGTTATCCTGTAAACGGACTACATTTTGCATAAGGTCTTTTCACATGACTGATGAGCTATCTTGGGAAGTCTTGTCTCTGTTAGATGAGGGTTAGGCTGGCTGGCCTGTAAGGAAAGATGGGGGCCTCTGGGGTTGGTGGGGGTGGGGTGGTGTTGGTCAGCATTATTGAAATAAGTGGTAGATGCTGCTGAGGCAGATATTGATGAAGTTATAGTGTTATACTAGCAGAGACTCATCACTAATGTGCTTTTGTTTTCTTCTGTTTATATATTTATTTTATGTTACAGGGATTTTGACTAAAAAAATTTATGCAGAAACAGTGGACCTACTTACCCTTACTCTTTAAATTGTACATTTCTTCTTACTTTTTTCTCTATATATAATTGGTTCAATTTTGGTCCACTTGTATCTCTTATTCTTGAGCTTAATGAGGTGTATAATTCAGCTGGCACATAGTAGGGGAAGAATATACTGTTATTATGTGTCATTCACTGTTGTATGAAGTTTGAGTTTACTCTTTTCCCCACTTCAACAGAATCTCTTTCGTTGGAGCAGATTTCTGCTTCAATAGAATATAGAATCTTGTTGTGACTTGTGTTTGAAAACAATGTTTTCGGGATTATATTTTTCAATGTATATATTGTCAATTTTTCCTCATAAACAGGTGACTTTCTGAAGCACATGGCCATCCAAATGAATCTTGTCTGATATATAGCATTGATGTAAGCAATGATATTAGATGACCCATTTGGCATTATGATCAATTTTTCATTCGTTGTGCTTCGCCAGTTGCTATTATATGACCTTGCTTTTCTGCTGAAAATCATAATTGGGATTATTATGTGGTCATTTTCATTTTAGAATCTTCAGTAATTAAAAAGTTTCTTTCATCTTCTCCTTGGTTTTGGTTTACTGAGAAAATAACTGGCTTATCCCCAAGTCGTATCTAATGTTCCTTTTTTTTAGAACAGCGGATTGTTATTGCTTATTTTATTTCATTGGATTTCACATCTTTGACAGAAGAACTTGCACGAAATTAAGATTAGCTGGTGTTTTCATTATTTTAAATTTATCATTGAATTGATAACTGAAATATGTAGCTTATGCAAGTTTGCAATGTTGTTTTAGTATATGTTCAATTTGGTATATGGCAACAATGATGGTGTTTCTTTTGATATAACTTGGTTAAGGTGCTTGTGAAATCCTAATTTTATATAATTAAAGTGATTGCAATTATTGAAGGTGTTTGAAAACAATTTTGTGCTAATTTGCCCTCTTCCTTTCCCCGAAGTTTACCAATGACCAGAAATCCTAATTTTGCTTGATACATACAGAGACAAAATGTATATCATTTTCTTTCTGGGTCTTAAGGTTTTGTTGGTTTGCTGCAAAAGTTGAAATATGGCATTTTCTTAGACCGAAATTCCAAAATTTGACTGACGCTTGGGACTTGGGAACCACGCAAACATTACAATATGCAAATACCACCTGGAATTTGGGTGGTTCAGAAAGTTTAAAATTTTATGTTATTATATAATAATTTATCTTCATAATGTAATCTTAAAAAAAACCTTAAATAACCCCTTGAGCCAGAAAAAATAATTTACAGTAACAAGTTAATATCGATATATATGCATTAAAAAGAAAGGTCATTATTGGTATTGACATAATTGATGGATTATAATTCGATTCTTGATCCATTTCAAGTTTCAACTATAACAATTTATTCAACAATTTAAGCGAAAATACTACAGTTACTATTTTAAAATTTTTTAAAATGTTTTTTAGTTTTATGAGTGTACAATCTTTTTTTTTTTTTTTTTGAGATAAAAATTAATTTAAGTGGCTTAGTTGAATTGGAAAAAAGATAAAACTGAAGCTATATTAGAATTGAGAGATTTTAAATAAAATATTTTGAATAATTCATGCATTTATGCTAAATTTATCGTTTGACTATTTAAAAAATCTCAAAATCTATCAATTTTGGAAAGTTTTTCATATACCAAAATCCGTCATTTTTTAAGAATTTAATTTTCTATCTCTTAGGTGGAAAAGTCCAAAATCCATGGACTTTAATCAATAAGAGATTGTTACTAGTTTTTTTATTTCAAGATTATCCCTAATAAATTATTAATAAATTAACAATATTCCAAAATTATCATTAATCATAAGAAAACAAAAATTATTTTCCTTTTAATTTCAACTTATTATTATTATAATATTAATATACATTAAATTATTAATAAAAATATTTTTTATGTAATTAAATATTATAACATATAATAATTTTATTTTTTTATTTTCAACTGTTAAATTAATCAATTTTATTTTTAAATATATAGTAGAATTGATTGTATATATTTAGTTATAATAAATTATTAATATTTAATAAATAATAAAATTAGTTACTAAATTTATAAATTATAGTCATCATACTAAATATAAATATAATTATATAATTAAACCTACGCAATTCATGAATTTTATAAGATGTATAGATTTTAAAGTCTTTCGCTCCAATGGCAACTGATGGATTATTTGGAAAATCAATGGTGACAAATAAATATAGGGGTCTCCTTGATAAGGCTCTTCCTTGCTGACCGCAAAACCCTAAAATTGGCTTTTCCCATCTTAATCAAAAGTAAGAAACCCATATCTCTCTCCTATCTCCTTCTACCTCAACGATCAAAAACAGGTATTTATATTCTTGTTGAACGTTATCGCATAGGGTTTTACCCGAATTTTTATTAGATTATGCTTTCGTTTTCTGCAGATGCGCCTTTGTTTTGTTGTTTTTTGGGATTTGTTCGTAAAAAGTTCTGATTATGGCAACGAGTAAGTGCCCTTTTTTTGGGGTTGTTGTCAAGTTTATTTCTTTACTCTTCGTATTGTGTTGAGAGGTGCAGAGTCATATATGGGTTTGACTTTTATGTATTGATTATATATAGGGCTCATGTTTGAGAACTCATGTGAGGTTGGAGTGTTTTCTAAGCTCACAAACGCTTACTGCTTGGTTGCCATTGGAGGCTCTGAAAGCTTTTACAGGTTTCGTTTTTTATTGGGTTTTCCATTTATAACTAGGGAGTTCAATTTCTTTCTGGAAAGTTTCGTTATTTATTTTATTTTATTTTATTTATTTATATTTTCTGTAGTGCATTTGAGGCTGAGTTAGCTGATGTTATCCCAGTGGTTAAAACTTCCATTGCTGGCACTAGAATTGTCGGCCGTCTCTGTGCTGGTATTGTTTTCATTGCGTTTCTCTTCTTGTTTGATTTGTAATCACTTTCAGTTTTGTTGCTTTATTAAGAAGCTGTATTTTGTGATATTCCTTTGCTCTGCTGATGCAGGAAACAAAAATGGGCTTCTCTTGTCCCACACCACAACTGATCAAGGTGAGTTTTTTCTTGTTTGAAACTATTATTTCAATTGCTTATAGTGAAAATTATTCATTATAAATTTTGAGTTCCAATCCTTGCTCTGAAATGTGTTGGCAGACCAGTGTATTGCAATTTGCATATGTCTATCTCTGAGTGCCTGTGAATTAAAGTTTTCAGTTTCACATAATGGATTATTAACAACTGCTTTTTCTGTATGGCATATTGACTATGTTACTGTTTATTCATCAATTAACAGAGGTTGAAAATGCTTGTTTACTGATTGCATTGTATTATAGCATCAAATTGTTGTCATATTCTGTTTTACTTTAAATAATTGCCAACTTAATTTAGTGTTTAGCAGATAAATGTGGTGAAATACTCTGTCACAATTCCCTGTTTTATGCTAACTCAGAACATGTAGTTGCAAATGCCATCTTATTTCTTGATTGGTCTTTCCGTCTTATGATTTGTTCTGCTGTGGACCCTGGAAGAGCTCAAGGTCTGGAATTTTTTCGAAAAGTTTTTAAGGTATTTGAAATTAAATACGAAATATCTGTTGTCGTGTCTTTAGCATATATCCATCTAAAAGACATTAGTTCACCATTGTCTTTTTTCTAGGGTTATGAATTTAAGGCAATACTCTTAAATTATTAATTCTGAACTCCTTATTACAAATTTCCTTTTAAAAAAAAAAACTCCTTATTACAAATTGCAATAAATTTGACATTATATTTGACCATCTAGTATTATTTTCATAACTCACATGTGTTTTGTTATTATTATTTTTTCTTGTCATCAAAGAACTTCAACACTTGAGAAACAGCCTACCTGATAGTGTCATTGTTCAGCGAATTGAAGAGAGACTATCTGCCTTGGGAAATTGTATAGCCTGCAATGACCACGTTGCTCTAACACACACAGATCTTGACAAAGTATGGTCCTGGTTTCCTCCCTATTTATTTCTGTTTGATGTTGGCAATGAGTTTGATTAGTTTCTTTATGTCGTTACATGTCTGTTACTGAACCATTTCTCTTAATTAAATTTCTCCTGCTTTTACTGGTGGAAAGAATTTTTGCATAATGGTTTGTCCAGTGATTGCAAATTTTCTCCTTGATAAATTGTTTATTCACAGATATTACAGCTTAAACTTAAAAAGGATCACATCCCTGTTGTAAGTTAAACAAGCATCATACAAGCTAAACCTTTTGAAAGAGGAGTTATCAAATTCATCTGTGTGGTTACTGAAAAGAAGTCAAAAAATTAACTTGATACATCGACAAAGCTCTCAACTTTTACATCTTATTAAGTCTTTGCTTGATGAGTTGAGATGTGAATAAATATTCCTGTTCTGTTTGCTGAAAGAAATGAAAAGAAAATCACTAGATTTTATGAGTGCCTAGTGGTGTTTGCTCACTATATATTTTTCTGTTACTATTATATATGTTCTGCACTCTAATACAGTTGCTGTGTCATTTTTTACAGGAAACTGAGGAAATGATTGCAGATGTTCTTGGTGTTGAGGTTTTTAGGCAGACAATTGCTGGTAATATTCTTGTGGGAAGCTACTGTACCTTCTCCAACAGAGGTGGCTTGGTAATAACATGTTTGCTTTTCTTAGCAGTTAGCAGATAATGTTTTCACATTTACTGTGAAACTGTTGATTATGCCTACCATGATCTCAATTTCATTCACTTATGTTGGGGCAGGTTCATCCTCATACATCTATAGAAGACTTGGATGAACTTTCAACCCTCCTTCAGGTGCCTTTGGTGGCTGGGACAATTAACCGTGGTAGTGAAGTGATAGCAGCTGGCATGACTGTGAATGACTGGACTGCGTTCTGTGGGTCAGATACCACAGCTACTGAACTCTCTGTCATTGAGAGTGTTTTCAAGTTAAGGGAAGCTCAGCCTAGTGCCATAGTGGATGAGATGCGGAAATCATTGATTGACAGCTATGTTTAGGTTGTTAATGTTGGTTTCTTGATCTTGTCTTATAAAAAGCTGAAGTAATCAATGTTCTTTTAAGTGTGTTTCCGGGTAAAATGTGTTGTAACCTTTATATTGGTTTTATAATAGGATTAATTAATGAAGTGGAGAGTTCAGCGCTCATGAAATTTCTTGCTGACTACCAAAAGAATGAACATTTGGAAGTTATTGGTCTCACAATCGATGGTTTTAGATATTGGGTATTAGGTTTCTATACGATTAAACAATTAATGTTGGAAAAGAGTTGAACATGTAAGATGACTTTTGATTCTGTTGATGCTTACAAATTTGCAGTGCACTTTTAAATGCTGGGGTGGTTGCTGGAGCGACCTACATAAAATCCCTTAGGATTTTATCTAAATATCGCTTGAAAATTTTCTGAAAAATGAAATATTGTTTTAATTGTGATTACATTAAAGCTTTAAGCACCAAATTAGATCTCCATCCACCAAATGTCCATAATCCATTATTCAATTCTTTCAATTAGTTAGCCGGCAACAAATTCATCCAATCCATCTTTTTGGATATCCATGTCCTGTGTAATACTGCTCCAAATCGAGGTAGAACTTCTTATCAAACCTCTTAGCACGACTAATGACGGCAACAAAACCTTTTGCTGTTAAGGCAGAGGATATCATAAACTATGCACAGAACGGGTCTTATGGGAGTAAAAGAGCCACTAAGTCCACTCATCCGACAAACTCAATTCTATACTTAAAACGTTGCAAGTGTCCGCAATAATTCAGGGAAGAGTTTTTACTGAAGCTGAAAGGTTCCCAAGAAGAAGCTAGGTCTCTTCATCTCTCCTGAGGTTTAGATAGTCATAAACAAGAAGTGATATTCTTTCAGCAAAGAAAAAAAAAATCAACTTCCTAGGAGCTAAAAGGAAAGGAAATGAAAGCCATCTTGCATCACATATACAAGACTGATCGAACAGGATGTGCACATGATGGCACCATGATATTCAGCTGTGTGTGTACATGCACACGCCCCTCAAGAAAGGCATAACATACCGCATTTCCAACTAACTTGAAACTAGCACAAACTTGAACAGAAAGTGTGGCACCCCTACAAATTGTTAGTAACTTTTGTGCAGCAAAAAAAAAAACAACTGATGCTGCCATCCAAAAAACATATTGAATCCAACCTACAAAGGTCATGGCTTTCATTAGAGCAATTATTGTAGCCTGTGATTGCTTAATTCAGATCTTTATTGGCTGTCTCCCTATCTCATATGGATGAATCTAGTGTGCTCCATCTACTTCCACTTCAGTTCTAACTTCTCCACTAGTAGGCCTGAAAATTTCAAATAAGAAATTGCAAATTATTTACAGCAAGAAACTTACAAGATTTAAATAATTTAATGGTTGAACAAATGAATTTCAGACTTCAACAAGAATCAGACAGATAACTCTCTGCAGTGATGTCTAGTTCAAATGTGCGCCAAGCAAAAGTACCTAAAACTATGTCTATGAAGGGGGTATTCACTGATTAGATGATGCGCCTACGGAAAGGATTATAAGCACTCCAGCTTGAGAGAAGTCTTGAACTCTTGATAGCTCCCAGATTAATCACCAAGACACATTGGACAGGTCATTGAGAAACTTAATACAAAATATACAACTGAAGGTACGACAGACCAAAGGACTCGCAAATTATGCATGATGACCAAAATTTTATGCAACAAACTGACTTGAATCAGTTGAACCCCTCTCAAAGTCTCAATGGTGTAGTCCAAAGGTGCATTAAGCCAAAAGCAAAAGATATATTAGTATTTATCTATCCTATGCTCATGTCTAAACAAAATGATCAAATGTGGCTGAAAACACTGATTTAAGTTTGATGAGTCTTCTAAGATGTCTGAAACACTCATTAAATAAGTTATATGAGTGACTAGTGAGTTGATAAAAGATAGATAACTCAAGTAAAGACAGACAAAGGACCTCAAAATCATACATTATTGTGAAATTTTATGCAAGAAAACAGTCAGAAGGATGCAAATATTGATGCAATAAAGATCTGCTCTGCCCCTTATTAGTAAACTTTAGGTCTTGGACTTAAAATAGCCTTGTAAATGAGGTATCCCTTTTGCAACATGTAGGCATCAATGGCGAACAAAAATGGTAGCGGTAATACTTTCCTCTGACTGGACACATACTACATTATCCCACGATTAAAACCTAACCACTACATGTTGCGACATATATGCATCTAATACATTCTTTGACAAAAGAAAGTAATGCAAATTGCGGAAGTATGTACTCAATGATCTATGTTAAAGCACTCGTTCAAATTTTTCCTTCTCCAATAATCCCTTTCCTTGTCTTAAGAGTTCCAAATTTTATCCTTTTTTTTTTTTAGTTTATTGGTAAAATATTGAGAAAAGTGACAACAAGATGAATTTTTCTGTATCAGGATAAGTTTTATTTGGTAGATTTTAGATTAAATATGAAATTTCTTGTTCAGGCATGGTCAACATGCAAAACTGAATGTTTAATGCACCTTCTATAAATTGACAACGCAGCAACTTTTACTGTTGTCCTCCACTGCAAGCTAACTGCATAGTAGATATGTTGAATTCTTGTCAGAAAATTTTCCTTATTTTAATTACTTTCTCTTTCAAGGATTCGTTTCTACAGTTCCTCCATTGCATTCAATTTTCAGTTTCAAATCTTATTCTGAAGTTGCTTTTCTGAGTTATATGGCCATGGGCTAAAAATTAAGATGGGGACTTGACTTAATAAAAGTCCCTGTCAGCGCAATCAGATCAACAATCCTCATCATGGAAGAATCAGTTGGCAAATAAGAGAAAAAGGGAATTCAGTAGTTGGGGAAAAAAAAATCATTGGTATAAAGAATAATGATGATCTGGGGGATGATATTCAAATTTGAAAGGGGATCAAAATTTGATTATTGACTGTTGGAGGGTGGAGGTACTATCAGTTTTAAAGATATTGATATTATAAATTTGTCATTGTCATAAAGTACATTTGAGGTTGGGGAGAGCTGGGCCTTACTACATAAGAAAGTGAATTTGAAACAACAAGAGGATATAGCAAGAAAGAGAATGATTTGATAAAATCAGAAGAAATAAGAATAAGAAATATGTATAAGAAGATCTGGAGGTCTTAGATAGGCGCTCTTGGTTTTTCAATGAGGAACCATTTATCTTGAAGCCATGGACACCTGATAGATTTGGAAATAGAGCATAGGTGAAAAAATGGTTCTGCCCAGACTTTTGCACTGGATGGAAAAACTGGTAATAAATTGTTTTACTAGTTTAAAATTATCAGGGAACTAAATTTTACACATCAAAGATTTTACAATGAGAGATGAAATTACTGTAGGGCAGCAAGGAAATCAAGTACGCAAAAGAGGTACTCAACTATATTAGAAAACCAAAAAAAATCCACAGCACTAAATACACTCGTGAAATTTGAGCACTAAACTGACCTTTCTATTCACGTTAAGTGAACTTACAGTCTAATGAATGTCTGATAGAAATGTCCTTTGCAAAGGAACATTGACTCTATTGGTAGTTTCTCTTTATTTCTTCAATTGTTCAACAAGCAGTTACTATTAAATCTTTTTGGTTCTGATCATTATTTTAAGAAGCAAGCAAACTTGTAATTGGCATTGAAAAATAAAATTTAAGTCAGGAAATGCGCACTCACAATCTACTTAACACTTTAATAGTGTCATAGAACAACCACTGCAAGGTCACAACAGGTCCAACAAGCATTACCCTTATAGGAAGGCTTCTTGTAAATAAGTTGCCAAATCCAATTCTCCTGACTGCCTATAAAAGATGATATTGATTAAATAGATGTCCAAATATTAAGTGGAGTATTTCACAACATATATGAATATAAGGTGATACCAGTATGAGACTATTGGCTTTTTTGTTATAAAGACAAGCAACGATGTTGTCTGCGGGATTAGAAATAAAGCTACCGACAGAACCAGCAGCATAACCAGCTAAACATGTCACCCCAAGCTGTTGAGCCTTTGAGCACTCTTCCTTTCTTCGTTGAATGACATTCCGATAAAGAAAATTTACAGAATGCCATAACCATAGAGACAGCCAGGAAAGTGTTAAAGTGTCAATAGATCTGACAAATTGAACAATTGTAAAGAACAAACTTGGAAAAGGGTGGTCTACTTAAGTACTGTAAGTCATTCAAGCTTGTATATGCAGGAAATGACAATAAATGCTCAATGCAATTCACAATTCAACTCCTACAGTAATGGTTGTGATTAAAACATTAAGTCCAACCACAATTCGAAGTGTTTTTTTTTTTTCATGTCTAGAAGATCCTACTTGCCAAATGATGGTATAGATGGCTATTTTGAGAAGGAATGTTTGAAAACTGGGAAACTGTCCATGTACCGCTATTACCATTGTCTTGCCAAAACAAATAGTTTGGAGAGAACCGATAACTTATGTCTCTCGTAACTGATGGTTCTTGCACGGTTGAAACAATAAGACCAGACCGGAGGATGACTCCGATAAAGCCCCTTCGATGCTTAAGTCAGTAAGAGGAAAAAGTGAAGATAAGTATAATTAGAGAGATCAAGAGTTAACCTGCCTCTTACGTATGTTGCTTGGAGTTTTTATAATATTTCCCTTCATCATACATCTAATCCTTTTCTGGCAAAATATGGCTCAAGCCAGCTCTGTCAGGTCATGATTATAGCTAGCTGTTCATGTCAGTCATCAAGCGCCACGCTTGAGCTGTATGCTCATTTAATGCTTCTTACCTGTCGTGTTAGTGCCCTGTTCTATGCATAGTGGTTGTGCAGTATTTTTGTTCTTCATAAGGATCATAGGGATCATCGGGATAATTTCACCGGGTCATAAGATCCGAGAATCGTGAGATCATGGGATCTTGCCTGATTGTAGCGTCTCCTTTTGGGATCGATGGATCATAGGATCGGGGGATCACACTCTGGTAGGATTACATCTTGTTGCAGATTGTGAGATCCTGGGATTAGTCTCTGATTTCCGTAGCGCCTCTTTTTGGGATCAATGGATCATAGGATCGGGGGACCACAATCTGGTGGGATTACATCTTGTCATCAGATTTCTCCCCAGAAGTATTGATCATTTATGTTCCATGATGCGAGGCCAATAGCGCATTTACATGTTACTGCTTTATTTTGAAAAATTTATTATTGCCTCGAAAATGCTGTTCGTCATAATGACTAGGTACCACGTGGCATTTGGTCCTTGGGGTCAATCCAACCGTCTCAGATACAATTTCTTTTCATATCTTTCCCGTCTCTCAAACTTTTCATTTCTTGCTGTCATTTTGGCTATGAGAGTGTTTGGTTTGAGTTCTGCAGCGATTCATTCTGGAAGTCATTTTCCAGGTGCTAACTTTCCGCTGTTGTTCTCAACAGCACGATGACCCTTTCGAGTAAGTCTTTCTTCTTGTTTTCCCCATTTTCCTTTGTTCTGTTGTTTTTCAATCAGTTCTTGTCGTTGTCTGATTTGAAAAATAATTTTGAAGTGACGAAGTTCAGGAGGGGTATGAGTTCTCCAGGGAATTCTGAGGCCTCGGTGTCTGGTAGGGACGCGACAACCGGCGCCATTAATATATCTGACTCGGATGAAATTCCGTTGGAATGTAGGAAACGTTATGTTCCTCCCCTTTGCCCCAATGACGATGAAATTCCCCTATCTCAACTATCGAGGGATCAATCATCTCAACCCTCCACCTCTGATAGGGGTACCATGGCCCAAAAGGTGTCTGTTTCTGCCTTGGTCATTTCGGCTGACACTTTGCCCCCACAATAACCTTTACAACGCTTACCTCCTTGCCACCCTCCTCATGGTTTATGGTTAGTAGATTTCAAGGAGAGCATTTTGAAGGAAAACCATCTTTTTGCCTTATCCCACAAATATAGGATTCCTGCTAATTATATCTTGAGCGCTGCGGGTAAGAGAGGAATTACTACTGTGGAAGGGGGTACGAGGATTTTCTAAAATTGGGGTTGTGGTTCCCCTTCCATTGCTTTGTGCAGGATATATTAGATTTATATTATATTCTCATTAGCCAATTGACCCCCAATAGTTGGCTTATGATTGCAATTTTTATGAACCTGTGTGTGGAGAAGGCGGTCCCTCTTAGCGTGAAGATTTTTTAGCATGTCTTTGTTCTGAATCATCGAGAGGAACACCGCTACATTCAGACTCGTCCTAGGTTGGCCTTATTCACTAATCTGTCCAAATCTTACCCGCCCTGGAAGAAAAGATTTTTGTTTATAGCCAACCCTAAGGGATGGGAGAATCTTCCCTTAAGCTGGAATGCTCGTGAAATGATCTCACGCAAGATCCCATGATCTCACGATTCTCGGATCTTATGACCCCGTGAAATGACATCGCCGATCCCTATGATCCACGATTCTTGTGAAGAACAAAAATACTGCACATCCACTGTGCATAGAACAGGGCACTGACACGACAAGTAAGAAGCATTAAATGAGCATACAGCTCAAGCACGGCGCCTGATGGCCTGACGTGAATAGCTAATCATAATCATGACCTAACAGAGCTGGCTTGAGCCATATTGTGCCAAAAAGGGATTAAACGTATGACGAAGGAAAATGTTATAAAAACCCCAAGCAACATACCTAAGAGGCAGGTTAACTCTGGATCTTTCAAGTTATACTTATTTTCAGTTTTTCCTCTTACTGACTTAAGCATTGGAAGGGCTTCACCAGAGTCATCCTCCGGTCTGGTCTTATTGTTTCAGCCGTGCAAGGACCACCAGCTACGAGAGACAGAAGTTATCATTGGTGCGGTGAGCATGGACCATGGCTGACAAAATACCCGTAGGACTGAACTTGAAGACCTTGGACGGAACTCCCCAGTCCATCATCGCCAATCCCCATGACACCCCTGTATCCCCCCACAACTTAAATCCCGCCCTGAACCATCTTACTACTGGACCTATACCCAATCCCAACCCTGACATTTTTCATGTTTTGCAACAACTTACAACTATTGTCAACGAAATCAAACAAGACATAGTCACACAATCCACACTTAAACCAAAAAAAATGACTAGAAGACTACAAGGTTAAACAACCTCTTGGGTCAGTCAACTGCTCCTACAGATCATACAAATATCATAAGGACACACAGCCATACCCTCCCACAAGGGCATTTTTCTTGAGTGCCAACCCTTCCTCCTCTGTGCTGGAAAGTGTGGGTTTCTGATCAGGGTTATAAGGACGAGCGTTCCAGCTTAAGGGAAGATCCACCCATCCCTCAGGGTTGGCTATAAAGAAAAAAACTTTCTTCCAAGATAGGTACGATTTGGGTAGATCAGTGAATAAGGTCAACCCAAGACAAGTCTGAATGTAGCAGTGTTCCTCTCGATGATTCAAAACAAAGACATACTGAAAAATCTTCACGCTAAAAGGGACCGCTATCTCCACACACAGGTTCATAAAAATTGTGATCATAAGTCAACTATTGGGGGTCAGTTGGCTAACGGGAATATAATATAAATCTAATATATCCCGCACAAAGCAATGGAGGGGGAACCACAACCCCAATTTTAGAAACTCCTCATACACCCCCATCGTACCCCCTTCCATAGCAGTAATTCCTCTCTTACTCGCGGCGCTCAGGACATAATTAACAGGAATCACGTATTTGTGGGATAAGGCAGGAAGATGGTTTTCCTTCAAAATACTCTCCTTGAAATCCACTAACCATACACCATGAGGAGGGCGGCAAGGAGGTAAGCATTGTAAAGGTTCTTGTGGGGGCAAAGTGCCAGCCGAAATGGCCAAAGCCGAAACAGGCACCTCTTGGGCCACAGTACCCCTACCAGATGAGGTTGAGAGGATTGATCTCTCAACAGTTGATATAGGGGAATTTCATCATCATTGAGGCAAAGGGGAGGAACATAACGTTTCCTACGTTCCAACGGAATTTCATCCGAATCTGAGTCAGATATATTAAAGACGCCGATTGCCGCGTCCCTACCAGACACCGAGGCCTCAGAATTCCCCGGAGAACTCATACCCCTCCCGAACTTCATCACTTCAAAATCATTTTCCAAATCAGACAACGACAAGAACTAGTTGAAAAACTACAGAACAAAGGAAAATGGGGAAAACAAGAAGAAAGACTTACTTGAAAAACTCATTGTGCTATCGAGAACAACGACAGAAAGTTAGCACCTGGAAAATGACTTCCACAACGAATCATTGCAGAACTCAAACCAAACACTCTCACAACCAAACACGCCAAAATGACAACAAGAAATGAAAAGCTTGAGAGACGGGAAAGATATGAAAAGAAACTGTATCTGGGATGCTTGGACTGGCCCCAATGACCATATGCCACGTGGTACCTAGTCATTATGACAAGCGGCGTTTTCGAGGCAATAATAAGTTTTTCAAAATAAGGCCGTAATAGGTAAATGCGCTCTTGGCCTCGCATCATCGAACATAAATGATCGATACTTCAGGGGGGAAATCTGATGACAAGATGTAGTCCCCCGAGATTGTAGTCCCCCGATCCACGATCCTATAATCCATCGATCCCAGAAGAAGACGCTACGGAAATCAGAGACCGATTCCAGGATCTCATGATCCGTAACAAGATGTAATCCCACCAGAGTGTGGTCCCCCGATCCTATGATCCATCGATCCCAAAAGGAGATACTACAGTCAGGTAAGATCCCATGATCTCACGATTCTCGAATCTTATGACCCTGTGAAATGACATCGCTGATCCCTATGATCCGACGATCCTTATGAAGAACAAAAAATTGCACATTCATTGTGCATAGAACAAGGTACTGACAAGACATTTAAGAAGTATTAAATGAGCATATAGCTCAAGCGTGGCGCCTGATGGCTTGATGACTAATGTGAATAGCTAGTCATAATCATGACTTGATAGAGCCAGCTTGAGTCATATTGTGTCAGAAAGGGATTAGACGTATGACGAAGGAAAAAGTTATAAAAACCCTAGGCAACATACCTAAGAGGCAGGCTAACTCTTGATCTCTCTAGTTATACTTATCTTCACTTTTTTCTCTTACTGACAGCTTCACCGGAGTCATTCTCCGATTTGATCTTATTGTTTCAGCCGTGCAAGGACTACCAGTTACGAGAGACAGAAGTTATCAAGAACCAAACAACAGATTTGAAAATGCTCTAAAAACCTCAACCCAAAAGGTCATCTCATCTCATGATTATACAGATACTGCCTAAAAATCATAGGGGCAGAGAAAATTGAAGTTCAAGGACTTGAACAATTACATGGCAAATTTCGACCCAAAAGTGGAACAAGCCCTCTGTAAAAGCTGCAACCAACAATAAGTGTCAACCAATTCAGAGGGAGAATAATATGGAACAGCATCCACATACATGGATAGATAGATTAGACCTTGAGATATTGACTTTGAATGAATTACCCAAGGAAACCTTCTGATGCATATAGCTTTGGAAACCCATCAACCAACCCCTTTGCAAAATGGGGCTGTGCTTGGACCCTGACTTTAACAGCTTCAAAAGGACAGAGTGCTAGATTGGCAAACATTTCAGCTGATGCACTGCTCATAAAGAAGATGAAGCTCCTGTTGCTGTCAACCAAAACGTTAGAGTAAAGGCTCTTGAAGTATTCATATAAGCCAAATCTGCAACCACCTTGAATACCATAGCCAAAGAACTTGCCAGCCCATCCTCTCGAAAATGCAGAAGGGCCTTGCTCTCTCAACAAAGCGGTAAAGCAAGAATATATGTTGTTGTACTTGACAGGATTCACCTGCAAATAAACACGCATAAACTTTTCCACTAAACTTTCCGGGTCATTATTCAATAGAATAAACGAAAAAAGGAGCATCGTGTGTTGGACAAAAGTCCTAGCTGAACAGAGAAAGAAGTAACCCGCAAACAAAGGGATGAACAGAAAAAGAAGACAACCTGCATTTTGACTTTCAAGACATCAAAAGGAGTAATAGCTAGATGGGTGGTGCCAGCACTGAGCATTCCACTAGCAGCGCAAAGAACATAATATCCTGCCGAGGTTTTGTACTCATCTTTCATTCTCAAGGGTTCTTCCACCATTACTCTTTAGAACTCTATTTTTTTTTTTTTCACTTCAAATTCTCAATTGTGTCCTTTTACTCTTTAGCATAATCATCTCCCTTTCTCATCCTCTACACTCAAAGAGCCATTTTTCAACAATATGTGATCCGCAGTCAGCCTCGATCTTCCCGAATTCTAGGAGAATCCGGCAAAAAGGTATCAACTTTTTTTTTTGGGTCCTCTCCACCTACTAGTTAAACACATAAATAAAGGACCAACTAGGTCCTCCTTGAGTTGAGACTTCTGCATTTTCCCTATTCCATTTTATTTGATGGATTGAAATTTAGGTAATATTTATTTAATTTTCGTCATTTGTTATTAATTAATTATTAAAATTAAATATTATTGGAATATATTTATTTTTAAAATATTTAATTTGGACTATTTGTTAATTATTAAAATTATATAAATATATTATACCAAAAATAAATAAATAAATATTAATCTATCATGTTCAACTTTCAAGTCAATATATGAAGAGGAGCAAAACTCAGAAACCATCAAGTAAAGTAGGGATATTGGCAGAGCCTACTGAACTCATTGCTCAATCATCATCACTCCAAAGTATACTTCTTATCTACAAATATTATAATGGGACGACAAATTTCTTAATTACTTTAATGTGACGCAATTAGTACTATGTATATTTATTAATATTTTTAAGATTAGGATAAAATTTGAAATTTGGATAGTAAAAAGGGAGATGATCAATGCAAGTTAATCGGTGATGGGAAATGTCATATATGGAATTTGGTTTAGAATTGGAACGGGTAATACGATGATATTGATCACTGCTGCTGTCTCCTACTTGGCACTGTCCGCATATTCAGTTTTTCCCTTTCTTCATTACCAAATCTCAACAATTCACTGCTTTTGCTTCACTTGCTATTTTAATCACTCAAATTTAGTATTCTCAGATCTTTCTTTTTTTTCTTTTTTTTTTCCCTGGGTTTTTGTTGTTGAAAGTTTAAAATGCATTAAAATTTTCTTCTTTTTTTATTTTTTCCTTTGATCTCATGATATCTCAGCTTCTATACCATACCCAACAACACTTCTATATTCTCTATAAGGAAGCAAAAAAAAGTTTCTTTTACAGGATGAGGGGAGCTGTTCTTGTAGCACTTGCTGCTGCTGTTGGGAATATGTTACAGGGATGGGATAATGCAACCATTGCAGGAAGGTTTTCGATTCGTGTGATTCCGCCATTGTGCTAGTAGAGCTTAGTCATTGAAGCACATTTAAGAATTTCTGAAGAGGGTATATATATATATATATATATAATTTTTTTTTTTTTTCAATTCATGGTTTATATGAGATTCTTGATCCTCTCTGTTCCCTGAGACTAGAATTATAAATGTGCATAATGAAACTTGTGGGCTTGTCTTAAAATTTCAGGATCCCTTCTTTACATAAAGAGGGAGTTCCACCTGCAGACTGAACCTACCATGGAAGGGCTAATAGCAGCCATGACACTTGCAGGAGCAACGATTATTACAACATTTACAGGACCGGTATCAGATGTACTTGGAAGGCGTCCAATGCTGATAATTTCTGCAATTATGTATTTTGTTAGTGGTATAGTGATGCTATGGTCACCAAGTGTTTATGTCCTCCTTGTAGGAAGGCTATTAGATGGATTTGGGACTGGTATTGCTGTTACATTGGTTCCTTTTATATTTCTGAAACAGCACCCTCAGAAATTAGGGGACAATTAAATACATTTCCACAGTTCATGGGATCAGGTGGCATGCTTCTATCATATTGTATGGTATTTGGTATGCCATTGACAGCATCACCAAAGTGGAGGCTGATGCTTGGGGTTCTTTCAATTCCTTCTATAGTTTATCTTGCATTGACAATTGTTTACTTGCCTGAATCTCCCCGCTGGCTTGTCAGTAAAGGAAATATGCATGAGGCTAAAAAGATCTTGCAGAGACTTCGCAGTAGAGAAGATGTTTCAGGTTTTAATTTTTTGATTAGATTTTAGGCATCATATTTCTGCTCAATGTTATATGCTAATTCTTGATGTTTAATCTATCAGGAGAGTTGGCTTTGCTAGTTGAAGGTCTTGGCATTGGGCGGGAAGGGTGTATAGAAGAGTACATCATAGGCCCTGGTGATGGCGAATCCAACGAAAAAGGTGAAGTGAAATTATATGGAACTGAAAGGGTTTTATCTTGGAAGGCTAAACCAGTAACTGGACAGAGTAATCTTGGCATCCTGTCTCGCCGTGGAAGCATGGCGAATCAAAATGTTCCTTTTATGGATCCTCTTGTCACTCTCTTTGGAAGTGTTCAGGAGAATCTTCCTACAATGGGAAGTATGATTATTCCTAGCTCAGGAAGCTTGTTGAACATTTTAGGAAATCAAGGTAGAAATACTGAACAATGGGATGAAGAGAATACGAGGGATAACGAGGACTCAGGTTTAGAGTCTGAAAATGTGGATTCTGATCATGATAATTTAAAAAGCCCCCTGTTGTCAAGGCAAGGTTCTCATGCAGAAAAGGATTCTTCCCGTCCTATGAATACTGGCAGCATAATCAGTAGACGTAGCAGCAGCCTATTCAAAGTGGCTGGCGAAGAAGGTGTTACAGGTATCGGTGGTGGTTGGCAACTTGCATACAAATATTCTGAAAAGACAGGTAAAGATGGGAAAGTGGAAACTGAGCTTCAAAGGATGTATTTAAAACAGGAAGGTATCCCTGCTTCTGCACGAGGATCACTCCTTTCGATTGCTGCTGCTGATATTCCTGAAAATGGTGAGTTCGTACAAGCTTCTGCTCTAGTCAGCCAAACTGCTATTCGAACTAGAGAAGTACTTGGTCAGATCCCATATAAAGCAGCAGGGATTCAATCATCAGAAACTCCATCCAAAGGGCGAGGCATTTCGGATCTTCTCGAACCTGGAGTTAAGCGAGCATTGTTTGTTGGTGTAGGTCTTCAATTACTTCAACAGGTAATTCAATTAGACTCTTCCAAAATTTGTTGGTTGGTTTTCTCATTCTAAAAATGAATGTGTGAATTCTCTTTGTTTCTGCAGGTTTCCGGCATAAATGGAGTTCTATACTACACTCCTCAGATTCTTGAGCAAGCAGGTGTAGGAGTTCTTTTATCAAATATGGGGCTGAGTACGGATTCTGCATCTCTCTTCTCAAGTCTCCTGACAGCATTCTCAATGCTTCCGTGCATAATAATCGCGATGAGACTAATGGATGTAGCTGGCAGGAGGTAAATATTCCAATTAAATTTGAAACTAAATACAGGCTATGAAGTTTGATTTATGGGCAGTTTGTTGCAGGTCAATAATGCTATACACCATACCAGTACTGATAGTGTCACTAGTTGCATTGGTACTGAGTAATGTTGTAAATGTTGGGTCAGTGGTGCATGCAATAATCTCAACAGCAAGTGTGATGTTGTACATAAGCTTCTTCGTGATGGGATTTGGGGCGATTCCTACTATAATTTGTGCAGAGATATTCCCGACGACTGTCCAAGGACTGTGCATAACAATATGTGCTCTTACATATTGGATTGGAGACATCACAATCACATACTTGATTCCCGTAATGCTCAACTCCGTTGGGTTATCTGGTGTGTTTACAGTGTTCTTAATTTGGTGCATCATATCCTGGATATTTGTTTTCCTGAATGTTCCTGAGACTAAAGGAATGCCTTTAGAAGTCATTTCTGATTTCTTTGCTGTGGGAGCAACTGCAATTCCCAAATATGATTGACTTCATTATCTATTTTCTAAGGCCTCCTCTCCTTATGCTGCAGCTGCATAGCTTCTTAGATCAGGATCAACACAAGAAGTTGAAAACAGCAACAGAAACAGTGTGATTAATCTGGCTCAGAAAGTTACTAGTATTATTTTATTTTATTTTTTTTTAAAGAAAAAAAATTGGGGTATTCTTATTTTAAACTTCTGCAATTTGTGGTTTGTTCATTCAGCTATTTAGCAGTAGCTTAAATTTTTCTTCTAATTTTCCCACTTCCAATTGTGTTCAATTTATCTTTTATTTTATGATATTGATAAGTTATCAAACTAAAACATTTCCACTTGTTCGAGGAAAGATAGGAATTTTGACATCTATGACACTATTATTAGTCATAGTAGTTGGTAGTTTATTATGTTGAATGACAAGATACATTTAAGTTTTCTTTTCATTCTTTAGGAGTACAGAAGGTTGTAAGTTATATAATGAAATTTTTTTTTACATATATTACCTATAAAAGTGTTAAACTCCTCCCGTTATTAGTAGATAGTACAATAGGAAAGCGATTCAAAATCGAAATCTCATTCTATCTTATAAGTGATATATTCACTTAGTTGGCAATATGTTGTTCGTTTGGGTTTGATTGTGTCATAGTTCTATAATTAATTGAGATTGGATTTATTGTTGGATGAACTGTATTACTGTCTTCGTTTCATACCTCATTTTATAGGGAATCTCAAAAATAGATTCAACTTCAGCAAAATTTGGAATTTAGACCTGCGCTTCAAGTAAATTAATTTTAATTAAATTAAAAGAAGGGAATCGTAAATGAGGTTTGTATAAGTATAATATAAGACGCTTAAATAAAATACTGTACTACAATAAAAAACAATGATATGTTTATGCTTAAAACTTAGAAGAGGCAAAATGACCAAAGTGATGACTTATGCCCAAACTGATTTAGATTATGATAAATATGGATGGCCGAAAATGTATCGTAAAAATTGGAAAATTTCGTAACTGAATTTGAAAAAAAATTCATGTGAAAATTAAGACAAATAAGTGGTAATGTGGCAAAATATGATTGGTGCAAGAACTGCTGTCCAGAAGTGATCCGTCCTGCAGTTGAACATTTCCCTGTTCTTCCTCTAGGGTTTAGAAAATTTCATAACTAAATTTTAAAAAAGCACATAGGCGGAGAAATGGAAGCGTCAGATCGGACAGCTTTAAAAAACAGGCCCGGCATCTTCGAGATCGGATCTCCCGGCGTTGGAAAACGCACTCTTCTTTCCCGTACGCTTCTCTCTCTTTCTCTTGATTGTTTGCTAATTGTTTCTGCTTGATTCATCTATAGGCAGCTTCTTTCAATGGCAGTATAAAGAAACTCTTTATCATTTGCGCTAAATTGCATCCCTTTGTTCTAATTACAATGAAATTGCAGTTCTTGGTAGTTTCTGATTTACATTCAAAGCTAAAGTTGATCAAAGTTGAAATATTTTCTTAGTCGATTGTTAAATTATGATATAATAGCTAAATAAGTTAATCATCTGGAAGAAATATTGTTACTTTAGCAATGAAAACCTATGTTCTGGTTGTAGGATTGTTGTCTGTAGATTTTGACGATGCTTCTGATTCATCATCTCAAGTGGTTGCCCATTGGTGCGTTGTCTTTGCCTTGTTTATTCCACTGATAATGCTTATGTGTTTGCTTCAATTTTTGCTTACTTTTTGTTCCTTTATTCTGTTAATAGGTGGACTATTGATACAAAATATTATACAGCCGAAGTTTCTGTGTGGATGGCTCACCTGCATGATGGACTTTCCTTCAGGACCCTCCCAATTTATAACAGCCTGCCGCTTTAGTGATGGTTTTCGACATGAATGATGTCATCCTCTTCCTGTTGATAGTTTAGTTGTTTTATTAATTGCAAATGCTTCAATCTCCATTAGGAGTTAGCATTGATTCTATAAGGGTATCAGTTGCAAGCCAGCTTGACTTTTTAATGCAATAATATATCCTTCTGTTAATGGATCATATGCAGCTATCATCTCTTGTTGCACTTCAAGATTGGGTGTCTTGCACTGATATTCACAAGTTTGAAATACTATTGTGCGTCGGAAACAAAGTAGATCTCTTTCTAGGTCATCCAGTTCATGCTGAATTCAGAAGACGACTTCTTAAACTTGAAAATTCTTCTGCTGATCCTTATTCAGATTTGTACGAGTTTGGGATATCTGAAACTGAAGGAAATAGTCTATTGGGTGGTGAAGAACCATCTTCAGGGATCAGGAGGTCATGTCTTGAGTGGTGCAGTGAGCACAATATTGAGTACATTGAAGCATGTGCCTCTAATGCTGATTTTGACAAATGTAAGAGCTAGTGTTTGCCTTCAGCTATAATGAAGTAGCGTCCATTTATAGGCTATTCTTTATCTATTTCTACAAGTATGTTAGTATATGAAAAATTGATGAATGTACATTGTTGTTCTGTATAATTTACCTTTAGGATGACAAATGATCTTATGCTATAAGGTTCAAATGAGCCAGCCTCTTTTTACTGGCATGTTGAGCTCTGACTTGCTTCGTGGAGGAACTGAATTATACGGTCATTATGTCTACACAATGACATATCTATCTTTATGATGAAAAATGTATTGTTATGTGCTTTATACTTTAAGAGCATGTTGTGCAATGACTTGATTAATGGAGGAACTAAATTAGATGATCATATGTCTGCCTAATTACATATCTATCTGTATGGGAAAAATGTTTTGCTATGTGCTTTTATACTTTAAGGCCTGTCATAATGACACATGAGACATTAGAAGTGAAACTTTTCCAGTAGATGGACCGAGAACTTAGATTAAGAATTAATAACTTTTCGAATCAGCTGTAACAAGATAGAATTAAACATGATAAGGTCTTAGCTGAGATTCTGTAGGACTACATTGGAGTTTGAATGATGGAGGAACAACCAGTAGAAAGGCATTTTTTGATATGCTAATGTTAGTGGCGTTGTCAGTATCCACTAAATAACAAAGAGCTGTTGTTGACAGGTTTATCATCTGATGGTGATTTACAAGGCATTGAACGTCTTTTTGGTGCTCTGTCTGCTCATATGTGGCCTGGAATGACCCTAAAATCTGGCAGAAGCATAACTCTGCCAGTCTTATCCACTAAAGAAGGTTTTATATTCTATTCTATAGATTAATTTCTATTTGTTTTTGGGGATACTAAAGGTTTTCACATACTTTGGAGACTTATATGAAGAAGAATCCGATTATGAATTCGAGTATGAAGTGTTGTCTGCTGGTTCAGCTGAACCATGGGATGACTCACATGGAGGGTGGATTTCTGCAAATGGTACTATCACTGTATCTGATGTAGGGGTATCAATTGAGCAGCATAATCATATTGCAGAATGCAATATCAAGAATTGGGTAAAGCTTGATGACGAAGAGTTGCAGCCCTCAACATCAGCAGTAGAATCGCAGGATGATAAGGAAGTGATGCCCAATGAAGAAGATCCTAACAGAGACACAGAAAGCAATGAGGTTTCACCTTTTGACTTTGAGGATTTAGAACAGTTGATGTCTGAGATTGGAAATTTGTGTGACAACTTGAGGTTAATGCCTGATTATCAGAGGAGAGAAATGGCAGCAAATCTGGCCATGAAAATGGCTACCATGTTCGGTGGTGGCAGTGATGATGAACAGGAATTCAGCGTATGAAATGGGTATCAAGATATAAGCAGTTTGATTTCTATAGCCCCTGAATCTGATTCTCAATGATTATGGATCTCGATGATCAGTTCAATTTTGCATTCTGGACATTCCTTCTCTTATTCACTTTTAATCTAAGGAGTGGTTGATCTGGATCAAAGCACACGCGTATGTGCTCAATGATTTGTACTTTAGATTTAGGGAAATTTTTGAAGATATGCTGATACAGTGCAGAGAGATGAAGTTTTTCTCAGATTGATCTGCCTTTTTTTTTTTTTTTTTGGCTTTATAAAGGTGTACAAAACGAGTAGGTATGTTTCTTTCTAGATTCCTATTTGCATATCGGATCTAGAGTAGGCAGGATTATATAGGAGACAGGTGCTTTAGTTTGACTGTAGCGGGTGGCTTTTTGTTAGGAACTGGCACACAAACTGGCAAGTTGCAGGAGCAGATGACTTCTCTTGATGGAAAGTTGGCAAATAAGCACACTAATGGAGTCATCTATTTACACAGGTACACATTTTTAACAGGCAAAGATAGTTGGAACTGAAAAAAAAAAAGTGTTATGATATCTAGAGATTGAAGGGAAAGATTACCTCAGATGTGGTGGATCCTGACGTGTAGTTTCAGACTAGGTAAAATAATAGTTGCCTGATATGCTTTCTGCATGAAAAAGCAGTGTCATGCCAAACTTCATCTAGGCTCACAACTTTTTCTTTTATTAATACAAATAGTTCATTAGTAGGGTCAAAAGAATTTTCCATGAATCATTTACAGGGTATTTTGAACTGGCATGAAATCATGCAATTTGAAAATATAAAGTGTAATATGGCAAAACTCGATTGGCAAGATGAACTATTGTAAGACCTATTTATTACTTTAAGCTTCAGTTGATTAGTCTATGTTTACTTACAAGATTCTTCAAATCTTCTCTTTTTGGGCAAGTTGATTAATTAAAATATGAAAAGTTCTACCCAATTTTTCTATGCATCTTTTTATCTCTCTTTAGGGTGAGAAATGGTGTGCTGCTAAAGGGCTTTCACCAGCGAGTCACTACTAACAAGCATGTTAGGTTATATATATATATATATATATATAGGGGCGGAACTTCAAGAGGGCATAGGGAGGCCATATCCTCCCTAAAATTTTGAAACTTCCTTATATATATAGTATAATTAATATTTATGATAAATATTTTTTCTTAACTGAGAATTTGTTGGAATTTAGCTGGCCCGAATCCAACTTGAATTGGAGGAGTTAAGACTAAATTGGCAATTAAAGCATGCATTGGAGGACTCAAAGCCATTTTGGTTATTTTCTTCATTTACTTATATGTTGCCCATTTCTCCTTTATTTTGACGTGGGATTTGTTTCTTCAATACTCCTCCTTAAATCCAACTGGCCTGGTCCAGTTGTGATTTGTCTTTCATTTTGTTGGGCTTGTGTTCCTTTGAGTCTCAGATGCATCAAGTCTTTTTATTCTTTTTCTTGCTTGGGCTTGTACTCTTTGAACCTTAGAGGCCATATGTTTAGCTTGTTTTGCCTGAGTCTTCTTCTTGGACTTCAGATCTTGGGCCTCAGGTCTTGATCATCTTTTTTGCCTAGATTTTCCTCACTGAGTCTTCTTTTTTGGGTTTCAGGTCTTAGATCACAAGACTTTGCCATGATATAAACTCTTTATGTTGGACCTTCTGGATCTTTATGGGCTATTAAGCCATTTGGGCTTTGATGCAACTTGAATTGGATGAGTGAAGACTAAATTGGCAATTAAAGCATATATTGGAGGACTCATTTTATTTTCCTCATTTACTTATATGTTGCTCATTTCTCCTTCTTTATCCCGATGTGGGATTTGTTTTTTCAACAGAATTGTTACTGTGTTTATTTATTTCGCCCTTCTAAAATTCGGAATTAAGCTCCGCCGCTATATATATATATATATATATATATAATCCTCTTTCTTTTTCTCTTTTTGCAACTTGACTATTAATCTATTATATGCTAAATTGACAAATGGAGTTACTACAATATCATTCTGCCACCTTGTCAGATACCGGTATGCTTTATTCTAACAGTGGTTATTATGTTGAATTTTGATATATCTCACGAAGGAAATTTGTGAAATTGTGCAGGGATTAAACTTTTCATGCTTAGTTGTTATGGAATAAGATTTCATGTTGAAATCTTAGATGAGTTGGTTATGCTTATGGTTTTTACTTTGCACGTCTATGCAGATGATGGATACTGAGTGATTGCAGTTGTGTTCTGCTCGGGTTCGACCTTTTCGAATTGAGATTTTGATGTATTGCTTAAGAAAACCAAAAGGTTTCACCTTTTCTAACATGTCAGTTAAATAATTTGCACCACCACTGCATTTGCTGCTGGGCAAGTGAAACTGTGAAAGTAATACTGGAACCTTTCATCAGACTAGGCTTTGCTTAATACCTAACTAGATTATGTTTATATTACCTATAACCACATTTTTTTCCTCTTCTTATTTGACTATATTTAGTCCAGCACAAGTAATTGATTTCTTCTTGTGTCTTGGACTGTAATTTGCATATCATACCCAGAGTAGGCAGGCAAGTATTAGAGATAAGTGTACTTGACATTTAACTGCTGCTTTTTTTTTTTTTTGTTTGATGGAATGAGAGAGGCCTACCACACACAAACTGTCAAGTTGCACAAAGACAGAATATCTTGTGATGGGTAGTATCATTTCGGTAAAGTTAGGCTAAATAGCACTAAATGGACTTACCAATATTATAATAAGCAAGCAGCCATGCCTTCCATGTTTGAAGGGGACTGCCACAAGCCAATACAGCAATTCTATATAAAGCAATAATTAATTTTTAGTACATGAATAAAATATTATTGACATATATATATGAAATAGATGTTTATAAAGCAAAAAAAAAAAAAAAAATTCCTTGAGGAAGGATAACATAGGAATTGCGGTGAAGCATATGAGTATGACAAGGGAACTTCCAGAAAAGGTGAAGTAGTAATGTGTAGGATAAAGAAGAATCAGCAGTCGATCTCTTAAGCCCATATTATAATGGGAACATCAGCTTCACTTATGAAAAGTTTACATCTTTTTGATTCGTAAGTGCCAAAGCATGCATCTAACCTTTTCATGGTGATCTCTTTTTTCTTATTTGTATTGTGGCTTTGTTTTCTTGATTGTGTTCATACACACACATTGCAAATTTATTTTCGTATGAAATTATTGAAAGTTGCGGCTCTAACAATTTATAAGGTTATAAAAATGGCATTATCTATAATATATAATTAATCATCACGAGTATATATATATATGTATGTTAGTCGGACACTTAAAAAATAAAATATGATAAAATACTCGAGTTCTATTTCACATAATATATAGACTGATCATTAATAGTTATGTCTAAAAAAAAATTACAATCGAAATTCTGAATTGAAAGAAAGAACAATACTTAAATTGATCACTACTGCTGCTGTGCTACTTATGCCAGTTAGGACAAATTTTAATGCTAGAATATTGAAAACTAATCCTAATTATATTTTACTGAATAAGACATTTTTGGAATTTTTCAGTTCAACTTGAATTAATGCTCCTGCATCATATAT
>CATIWF010243996.1:0-11617 GCA_949630135.1 Balakata baccata | reverse complement strand
ATGCCTTGCCTAATGGAATATATATATATATATATATATATATATATATATATATATATATATATATATATATATAATGGAATTCCATTATAACATAAATTGAAAAAATAAAAAAATTAAAGAATCTTTAGAATATTGAATGTAAAAAATAAATTTATAAATTTTTTTATTTAAATGACTAATTTTTTTATATATATATATAAACTGTTTTCTCAAACCGAATGAAATATGTAATTTTATTAACTAAAATATTTTATTTTTCTTCCAAATATAAGTATATCAAAGCTTGGCCGGCTCTATGCCATCTTTAATCATATTTTTCGGAAAGTAAATAGGCTATTTCAAGTTAATTATTTTGGAATACCTTTGGGCTAAAGGTGACCTTTCCAAGGGGCAAAGATAAATGCACAAGCGTAAGATTTATTTTTTAAAAAAATAAAAATAATTTTAAAAATACAGTTATTTTAAAATTATTGTAAAAATATTATATAATTCTTTCAAAATTCTATCTAATATAAATATAATGAGTCTCAATTTATTAACACTTAAAATCGAATACATTTGTGTTTCAAAAGCAAAATGAACGAACACCGTGACTAATGACTTTCGATTTTATGCGGTCATGACAGTAAATCTACGTGGGGTCAAATCAACTGAGATTGGTCAAAACCTAGACTATCTTTAAGTTGGTCAACAACAAAATAAAATAGCAGGTCTTCCCCACAATTAAAATTTTCAAATTTTACCTCAAAATAGTAGAAATTTATTTCTCTCTTAATCAAAATTATTTTTTGAGTATAAAATATTTTAAAAATAATTTATTCATTTGTTTACGCGTAAATGTAAATTAGTTTGTAGTCTCTAGGTTATAGAATATTGGATGATTGAGATTTAAAAAATCTTAAATTTAATAAATAATCAATTAGAATACATTTTTGAAATGCATTATCGTCCAAATCAAATTAAAATATTTAAAAAAAAAGATGAGGAAAAATGAAATAAGTATGAAGTCTTTTAGGGGCGGATGCACATTATGTGCATTGGGGTCCAATGACCCCACAAAATTTTCTAAATTTCATACTAATAGGTGTGGTTTAATAACATAGATTCCATTAAAAAAAGTATGCGGATTCCAATAAAAAAATTTATAACACCCATATAAATATTGAAGTCTATGAAGTCTCATAAAAAAAGATAAAAATATAACTATAAAAAGATTAAATCACAAATTGAATTTTTTAAATATTGAAGTCTATGAAGTCTCATCCTCCTGCACTGCATGCTCCTTCTGTTGCTCATGTTTATTTTGGTGTGTAACCACACGTAATACTAACCCTGCTTCTATCGGGTAGGATTTTATAGAGTGTCAACACACTTTTTTAAGAATTTTTAAAATACTTAAACTAAAAAAGTTTCGTATAAATTCATTCATACTTTTTTGACTTGTTTCTTTCTTTTTAATGTTAAATGTGATTAAAATCCAGAATGGAACGCATCCCACATTATAAATCATAACTAAATTAGGAGATTTTGTAATCATCATCTAAGCCAGCTTGTTAAGATATACTATGGTCCATTTTGCACTGAGGTTCGAAGAAACGTTTTTTTGAAAAAAAAAATATTTATTTTTTTAGAATTTTGAAAACTACTTTTATAGAAGCGGTTAAATAGATATTTTTTCAAAAGCATATTTGGAAAAAAGAAGTATATAAAAAATTAAAAAAATCAGTTAATTAAACAAAAAAATTCAAAATATATTTTTTAAATACTCAACAGCAATTTCAAATATCTCTTATATATTCTCCTAATCAACTTGTATAATAATTTAAATTTTTTATATTAATTTTTAAAATAAATTAAATTTAAATTTTATTTTTAATATAATATTAAAAGATTCTTCTATAGTACATTAGCATATCAATCATCGAATAAGTATGTATATAATTTAAAACATTCATTACATATGTATATAAATAGTTAAATGAATATTTTGTGATTTGACAGTGTATTATCACTAGAATAATTATCGATAAGCACGGCGTATCATAGAGCCATATTAGAATCATCAAGTTGGGTTTTTGAGAGAATGGAGCGGAGGGGCCTTTGCATGGGATAGAGTCGGTCGGACCATACTTGTGTGTGAGGCCGTAAACTTACCAGCCAATCCATCACTGGCTCACACCACAAAAGCATAATAATTGTTGGAACTATTAGATCAGTCTGCGCCAATCCAAGCCCCACAATGCTCAATTCTCAGAAGGTACTAAGAAACTAGTGACTGGTCAACAACCCACCATTTTTTTATTATTATTATTCTTTTTTACATAATAGATCATCAATGCACAAATATTCTCCTATAAATCGATTTTATTTATAAATTAAATTAATAATAAAATATCACATTGAAAAGAAATCCAATAGTTTATGAAATATTAATAGAATTTGTTTAAAAAAAATTTTAAGGAAGAACAAAGCCGCCAGTGTAATATTATAGTAATAGTCTAATAGAAAACAGTATAGAAAATTTGATATTATAATTGTTTAAAATTAATTGGCGGCCGTACGTGCAACCCATCTACATAATTCCAACAAATATTATTCCCTAAGAGCTCCTAACCCGGTTTGCGATGCCAAAGCATATATTTACTTTATTTATTATCCATTTGTTTTAATTTATTGTTGATAAATATGTTGGATTATGGGCATTCAATTTGTACATTAAGATTTCCATTTTAAATCTTCAATAGAATTTATTATTAAAAAAATAAAATTGAATTAAAATATATATACCAATAATAAAATGAATTGAAGTTAAGATAGTGAAATTCCTCCAACTCAATAATTGAATAAAATTGATTAATATTAATCGCCATAAATCTTGGTGAGGAAATAAAAAAGAAAAGAACACGGAGAATTAAAGAACCGATATGAGACTAAAAATGAAATGACTACTCTAAAAAATTTTAGGTTGACGAGTTCCATAGAGCCGCCTCTTCTCTTGCATGTATATGTATTGAATATAGAACAATTTGTTTTATAGTTTTCGTTTAGAAAAAGGAAAAGAAAAAATGTTGTTCGATTTCCAACAAACATTTCTAACTTGAATTTCTTCCTGGAAATATCGAACTCTAGTCCTTGTCAATATTTTCCAACAAGTCTAGCTTTCTTAAGTCTTTGTTGATCTTTGAACTTGCATCTCTATTTTCATTTTTTATTTTGTATTATTATTTATGATTTATCCTTTTTTTTTTCCCTGAGAATCGGCTCATGACAAAATCAATCCCAAAAAGGATATAATTATGTTAATAAATAAATTCGAAATAAAATAAGGTTATCATTTTGTTATTCTTCTCTCTCCCTCTCTCTTTTTTTTTTTTTTTTATCAATCACCAAAAGAGATTTTATTGAAGAAAAACTCATGTACAACAAAGAACTAGGTAGAGAATCAACCAAGAAAAGAATAAGAAGAGGAACCTAAACAGAACCAGAAAACTACATCCACCTACACAGAGTTGTGTTGTTTTTTATCTTTGATGAACCTGAGCACGACACTATTCCTAATCAGCTGGAAAGTATCCATTATAGCAACAAGTTCCTTGCTCTCCAAATGTAATAAATCGAGGCCAGAAAAGTTACTCTCCTTATTTTGGCAAGGAGGGTTTTACCCTCAGCTTTTTTTATGAACCAGGAAACCTCTCTTCTCCAACTCAATCTATTTCTAGACCAATTGCATCTGTGAAGAACCTCCTTCCACACTTGAGCATAATAAGAACACTGGAAAAAAAAGATGATTAATACTTTTATCTTCTGTATTACAAAAGCTACAAGAAGCTGAATACCCAAGGCCCCATTTTTGCATTCGATCCTTGGTCAGAAGTCGGTTTTTCAAAGCGAACTAGCCTATAAAGCTGTGCCGAGTGATATGACATGCACCCCAAATCAGATTGACCCATTGAACCTTCTGGCCGTTTTGTCTCAAGGCTTGCCATGCACTGGAAATGGTAAATTGTCTAGATTTGGTGAGCTTCCAAGTGACTTTATCCTCAACTAGAGGGTGTTAATGCTACAATTTAGTCTTACATATCCAAGTAACATCAATGTCATCTGAAGAAGGATAAGAGAGTTGTCATTGTTAGAAATATAATTTGCAAGTTATTAAGTATTTTAAATTTGTGATATAGTCATTAATAGGATAAGAATATGATAAGATGTTAATTAAGGTGTTTAGGATTTTATGTCATATTAAGTGATAGGAATGCTTTGTTATTTGTGTAAGTATTTAATAGTAGGATTTGAAGGGTTACTTAGTTTACTATATATATATATATAGGTATGGCTTGTAATGGTTTCGTAAGAGTAGAGGATTTCCCTCTTCATAAGAGTGGAGCAAATATTTATCATATAATATAAGTTTATATCTTCTCCTTCTTTCATCTTTCTTGTGCCTCATAAATCTTATTATCTTTAGTCCACCGCGTTTCCAACAAAATGGTATCAGAGCAAGATTAGCAAAGTTGTTGATCTTTGAAGGTGATAAGAAATGGGAGTTCGGGTTGGCTAGTGTGAAAGGCAATCTCCATTAAAAGACTATTTGTATGTGTTGACATTTCCAGATTTGAAGAAAAGAGAATCCTTTAAGAGAATTGTGTGATCTCCGAGTTTGTTAAAAAGATAATCTGTTGAGGGGTGTGAATCGTGAGAAAGACTACACAAAGGAAAGAAGACAAGAAAAGTCTTCAAAGACAGAGTGATGAGTGAAGTCCTCAAATTGAAAAAATAGAGAGGTTGTGAGAAAAACCTCGAAAAGTATTTTCAATAGCTTGAAAGTGTAAAAAAAATAAAGAATGAGAAAGAGGTAGTCGTAACTATTCCATATAAGTTAATTCTGAAAAAATTACTTGAGAAGTTAGGATTGCCACCTAACCAATTTTCGTGACAAAAGTTGTTTTTGAAGACCGGTATGGAAAATATGTTCGAAGTGGGTTCAAGGCACATACAAAGAAGGATAAAGAAAATATAGTCGTTTTACAAATAAAAAGATATTTAAAGTATACTTACAATGTGATTATTGAAGATGTGAATCAACAGGAACTATATGAAGTGAAATATAATTTGGAAGATTTAAATCAAGCATATAAGGAACATAGAAAAAGATATGATAAAGCAATCGAAGAATTGAATGACTTGAAGAATAAGATAAAGGAACGAGAACATGAAAAGTCAAGTAATTGTAGAGAATTTATTCCAATTCAACCAAGAAGAAAAACGGTTTTTACAATGTGTGATTTTCCTCCAAGATGTAGTCCAAATCAAGGATAAAATTGAAGGTTAAAGCTATAAAGAAATTACAAATTAAGAGGAGATGTTGGAAATATAATTTGCAGTATTTTAAATTTGTGTGATATAGTCATTAATAAGATAAGAATATGATAAGATGTTAATTAAGGTGTTTAGAATTTTGTGTCATATTAAGGAATATGAGTGTTTTGTTATTTGTTTAAGTATTTAATAGCAGAATTTGAATGGTATATATAGTAAACTAATATATGGCTTGTAATGGTTTCGTAAGAGTGGAGGATTTTCCTCTTCATAAAATGGAGCAAATATTTATTATATGATATAACTTTGTGTATTCTCCCTCTTACATCCTTCTTATGCCTTGTGAATCTTTATAATCTTATTATCTTTAGCTCATTGTGTTTCCAACCGTCATTTCCACTATTGATTAAAGACATGCCATTAACTCAAGGATCACACCAAAAACTGAAAATCTTACCATCTCCCAGTCTGTAATCAAACCATTGTTCAATTTTCTCTCACAAGTCAGTAACATCTTGCCACATCTAATAAGCTACATAGCGTTTAGTAATGCCCCAGTAGCTTAGATATTCAGCTTGTTAGTCATTACCTAGGTAGATTATAATCAAGGTTGTAAAATCCGGCTTTGTTAATAAATTTGAAAAGTCAGCGGATCATGGATTTAAGGTCAAACCGGTATCGAATTAGAGTTAAACCGATCTACGTAATGAATTGGAAAAATCAGCGGATCACGAATTTAAGGTCAAACCAGTATCGAATTAGAGTTAGACCGGTCTACGTAATATTTTCATAAAATATAACATATCTCATATATAATAAGATATAATGTGTCTCATATATAATAAAAATATAATATAAGTTATTGGAGGTCATTCCTAGCATACAAAACTAATATAACTTATTTCATATTCTTTTTTTTTTATTTTTAAAATAATCATGTTTCATATATTTATATAAAAAATATTTAGTTAATTATTAAATGTAAAAATAAATGTTAATTATAACCTGAAAATACAATCAGCAAAAAAATCTGAAATTGTAAAGGAAAAATAATATAAAAAAAATATAAAAAATATAAAAATGAGTCAATAGTCTCATATAGAAAATAAAAAGTAAAGGAAGATGACATAACATCTTATAAATAATAATGGGTTAATTCTTCAAAAACATATTTACTTTGATAAATTTGACTATTTTGTGATTAACTCATCTTGTTTTAGGATTAATTTTTTGGTTAAATCGATTGAATTTGCTAGATTTGACTAAATTTAATAATTAAATTTTTTTGCACAAAATTAAAATGACTCGAAAACCGGTCAACCGGTCCGATTTTCCCTTTTTTTAGTTAAACTGGTTAGATTGCCGATTTTGAGGCTATGCTATTTTTTTCCTGAATCTAGGGGTAAAAACTGTCCAACTGAAAGTCCGGTTTTCAATTTTTCCAATTGAACCGATCAGGCTAATCCGGTTTTTCCAATACAGCCCATCATGAGTTTTTGATTGCAATAATATCACATACATGTTTGACTAAGGCAGCCTTATTCCATTTATGAATTTTCTTGATCCAAAGCCCCCCTTCGGATTTTGGTAAAGTAACATTGGCCCCTCTAACTTTTGTGCCTCCATGCCCCTACTCATTACTATTTCACAAATAGTTTCTGCACATTTTTTTCCACTGCTTTAATAGTAGTAGCAGGCAACAGAGGTCCAGTAGACATGCACACTCATGACTCATGAGAAATGACCTTACTAGCTGAAGTCTACCAGCATAAGAGAGGTGCTTAGAAGTCCAATGGCTAATTCTTTTAGTTATTTTATCAACAAGCACTTGGTAGTGACTTTTTCATAGCCTAGTGGAGATAAAGGGGAACCCGAGATATTTTACAGGTAACGTACCTTCTTTGAAAGGAAGAACTTTCAAAATTTGTTCCTTCATAACTGATGGTGCCCCACAAAAGTAAATACAACTCTTATCGAGATTAGCTTGAAGGCCAAAGGTGTTGGAGAACGTATGGAGAACCTTATTAATTTCCATAGCAGACTCACTATCACCGTGGCAAAAGACGAAGAGATCATCAGTGAAACACAAATTATGCAATTTCATACTCGAGCAGCCCAGGTGGTATTTAAATCTACTAGCAGCCATAGCAGCAAAACTTGTAGACATATACTCCATGGCAAGAACAAATAGAAGAAGGGACATAGGGTCACCTTGTCTGAAGCCTCTTTTACTATTGAAATAACCCTCTAAATACTATTAATCACAACTGAAAATTTAGCCGTGCGGATACAAGTCATAACCAGGTTTATAAATTTCCTTGGAAATCTTAAATGTAGCATCAATTCCTACAGGAAGTCCCAGATAACAGAGCCATAAGCCTTCTTCAAATCAATCTCCAAAGCACATCTAGGAAGCCTCTTATTCCTATGATAGTTATGCATTAATTCATGAGCAAGAAGATGTTATTGCTAATTTTCCTCCCTAGTATAAAAGTCGATTGATTAAGGTGAACAAGAATGCCAATAAGAGGTTTGAGCCTTTCACAGATAATCTCAGTAATGCATTTATAAACCAACGAACAACAAGCGATGGGCCAATAATTAGTGAGACCCATAGATTAGGAACCTTAGCGATGATAGTGAGAGAAGTGGAATTCATTTGCTTAAGTAGATTGCCAGACTCAGAATTTCTTGCACAGACTGCACAAGATATTTTCCTACTGCGTTTGAAAAAAAGACTACCATACCCATCCAGTCCTGGAGCTATATTCTCATATATGTTGAACATTGCATTTTTAACTTCTTCATAGGATACAGGGGCTGTTAAGATGCTCCCTTCATCTTCTGTTAAAATTCGACCAATAGCAATAATGGAATTTTGATCTGTCTCTCTACTCGGGTTGACATAGCCAAATAGTTCTTCATAGAATTTGACCAAAGCAGTGGTAATCACCTTAGGGTCTTCAGTAACAGTACCATCCTCAAGTAGTAAATGGAAAATTCTACAGGGAATCTAGTATTTAGTGTTTAAAAACAGATTTTTAATTTTTTTATTTAATTGATTGACTTTTTTAATTTTTTATGAACTGTTTTTTTCAAATCTGCTTATAGAAAAAGTATCAATTTATTTGTTTTTACCTAAAAACAGTTTTCAAAATTCAATATAATTAAAAAATATAAAATTGTTTCTTAAAAGCATTTTTTTCTAAATTCAATGTCAAACGGCCCCTGTTAGTGATACTGCATTGCCTTGCCTCACAAAATTGTGAAGATATTTGGTGTTGGCATCACCCAACTCCACCCGCCTTTCCCTCGTTTTCTATTTATAAAAACATTCTTCTTACTTCAAACAAATTTTCAGATGTAGAAAGCACGCCCTCTCTTCTAGTTGCAAATCATCATTATCAGGATCTTGTTGTAATCTAACCTGCACGGAGTCAAGAAAAGTTCTGCTTTTTAGAACTCTACAAGAGATATCTGCGAATTCCTTCTTATTCAAAGCCTAAAGCTCTTTTTTCAGCAACTTTAGCTTGGTAATCAATTGGAACATAGCAAACCCACCAACAAGAGACCTCCAAACCTTTGCCACAATGCCAGCATAATCTTTGTGTATAGTACACACAGAAAAGAAACGGAAAATGGCTTCTTTGCAGCATCAGGTTGATTCCTCATATTAATGATGAGAGGGGAGTGATCTGAAATGCCTGAAGGAGGAATCCAAGTCATAGTATGATTGAAAGAGTCTAACTAGCTAGCTAGCTAGCTAGCATTAACAAAGACTCTAATTATTGGTCCAGGTAAAGTGACAACCCTTCCACTTGAGTTCTAAGAGCTCTGTATTGAGGAGACAGATCTTGAAATCCTACGCCACATTGGCATGGAAGTGTTGACCACCCAAAATGTCATTACTTGATATAATAGTATTAAAATCCCCAGGAATGACCTAAGGACTTGTAACGAAAGCAATCACCTGTTCTAACCCCTGCCAAAGTTCCTTCGTTCCTGTACTGAATTAGCTCCATAGCACAGAGACCAAAAACAGTCAACCTTTTGCCGTTTCAAGTGAAAATGCATTGGTTGACTCTGCATATGCACAACGGTGATAGAAGTCCACATAGAATCAAAACGAACCCAACATCTAATATCCATCATGCTGAAACGACAGGAGTTAAAACTGGTGGAATCTTTATGGATTTTTCCATTCAGAACACATAAAATTATGAAATAATGTCCATCCATTCAATCTAATACCATTCTACACAACATCTAAATTGGCTCTTCTAACTGATTTTCCAAAATTCCACAAGCCCAGCATCTGTACTTAGCAACCAGAATTTCACACGACATCTAATATCTCTCTTTTTTCTTTCACCGTGTGTTTGAATTTTCAAAATTTAGTTCTTACTTTGTTGCACGAGATATTTTCTCTTTTAAAAGAAAAGGAAGAAAGATTGGACGCTTAATTTCATTTGTGGTCACTAAATTTTCTTTTTATTGTAGTAAAATTACAAAACACTTTTTCGATCCAAAAATATCATTGAACTATTTTTTTATTTCACTAAAATCATTCCAGGTTAATTTATGGTGACACGTCAGCTGCTACGTCAGATTTTTAGTGACACATCAACTTTTCGGTTACCTAAATTAGGAAATTGGTTGAAAATGACTTTAACGAAATAAAAACAT
This sequence comes from Balakata baccata, assembly GCA_949630135.1. Classification (NCBI taxonomy): domain Eukaryota; kingdom Viridiplantae; phylum Streptophyta; class Magnoliopsida; order Malpighiales; family Euphorbiaceae; genus Balakata; species Balakata baccata. The sequence continues at coordinate 1,612 of CATIWF010243996.1, read as the reverse complement.
ATTTAAGTAACTTTTTTGGGAAGGAAAAAAATTAAAATTTTACTACAATAAAAGTAAATTTCAATCATCATATATGAAACTAACCCAAAGTTTTTAATTGGAATCCCAATATATCATAACCCAACACACAATGAGGCTTAATAAGAAACAATTGGTAGTTTTCTTCAAATAAATATATGAAATATATATTTTTGAAGGCCATTCGTTTCGTTCTATTTGTAGTTTAAGATTTTTTTCACAAAAATTAAAAATGTTATTTAATATGCATACTTTACATATAAAATGAATATATTATCCTCTTTTAAAAAGGCTAAAAATAATTAATAGAGAATAATTACATAAAAACCTAGAAATGAATAAAATTAGGAAAAAAAGTTTATTAGTAATGTAAAATGTCAATTACAATGGAATATATATATATGAAATTTAATTTGGTGGCCGAGCTCCTGTAAGCTCCTTCTTGTTTGTCTTTGTTTAGAGTTTAGATGGAGAAGAGGACTACATGCAGAAAGGATTCTAGAGAGTATATTTAGGGATTATATTATTATGGATTAATAATGTTTTTAAAAAATAAAATAAAAAGAAATTTATTTTTGAAAAAAAAATATTAAAAAAATGTGTATTTTAAAAAAAATTACAAATATGAAATTTTTAGAATTTTAAATATATTAAAAAAATTCATGGTATAATTTCCTTATAAGTATTTGAAAAATTGTTTGATTATATTGTGAACTCTGATTCATAGAACATTATGAACCTCACATGTATGAGAATAGTAATAAAATATAGTGATAATTTTGTAAATAAAATAAATTTACAGGTTCATTTGTTAATATAGGTTCATTAGTTTTTTAGTAAAAGATTCATTATTTTATCAATAAATGTTCATTGTTTTTAAAACAAAACCAGCAATTGTCATATTTTTTATATGCAATTTGTCTCTTTTTTTTTTTTTTTTTCATTTTGTTTCAATGTTTTGTTACGTTTTGAATTTATTTGAAAATGATTCAATGAATTTATATCTACAAATCAAAATACAAAAAAAAAATATCCACTAAATTAAGTATACAAAGAAATAAAATAAACATGTATTATTATAAGAAATAAATTTTTATTAATAAATTAATGAACATTTACTTTATTCAAAATGAATATTTCTCAATAAACTATTGAATCTTTTACTTCATTACTAATAAATCTTGAATCTTTAAATAAAATGCATTGTGTATATAATTTAATGAATATTATATTATTTTCTTTAATTTTTGTTGTAATAAACTAATAAATATTTACTTTATTCATAATGAATATAAGTAATGAATCTTTTTTCAATAACCGAACGATGAATATTTACGATTTTTTTTATTTTGATCTATAGATATAAATCTATTAAATTCTCTTGATGAAAATGCATTGTATATATAATTTAATAAATATTATATTATTTTCTTTAATTTTTGTAGTAATAAACTAATAAAACTTTACTTTATTTATATTGAATATTTTTTAATAAACTAATAAATATTTCTCAATAAAATAATAAATATTTTTCAATAATCAGATGATGAATTATTACAAAATTATCACTGTATATTTAATAGTTATATAAATT
>CATIWF010243860.1:0-11576 GCA_949630135.1 Balakata baccata | reverse complement strand
CTAATAAGTAGTGTTACGGTTTTACAAAACCAAATATCAAAACATTTGTAAATTTTTCATGCTCATATGTCCGTATTTAGACTCTGGTCGGTACGCCTCTGTACTGCGGTACAAACGACAGTAATACGCGTATACGGTCAGGGTCTATATCGCGGACGTGACATTGAATCAATACATGATTAAAAATATTTTAGTATTCATTTGGTGTTACAAAATTTGGTTTTATCGTTAAAAATAAATTAAATTTGTGCAACATTTTGTATCATATAATATTGATATAAACTTCATATAACAAACATATAACTTGGTTTGCGTGAACGAAAATTATTCATCATTAATATTAATTATAAATAGTTTTTGTTCATATATAACCTACATATATCAAGAAAATGACAAAATAAAAAATATGTATGACAATTATTCTAAGTTATTTTAAATAAATTTCACATTATTAATGATTCCTTGATTTTAGAGATTTAAATAAATCTATATCTTTAAAATTGTTTGTTATTATTATTATTATTATTATTATTATTATTATTATTATTACACTTTTTGATTGTTTTCATGCTAATTCCACAAATATTTAAATATGTTATATCTTAAAAAAAATGACCAAAGGTGCAAATCAGCTCCTGAACTTAAGCTTGCGGAGCGAGTCGGCTCTTAAACTTTAATTCAGTACAATTAAACTCCATATACTTTAAAATCAGGGCAGTTAAGCCCCTCAACTTTCACTCCGTCAACGCCGTTAAGCCCTTACTGTTGGGGTCACTCAATCACTCCAAAAATGACATCGTTTTTATTTTTATTTTTTTATCATAATGTAAAACGACGTTGTTTTACATTTATATAAAATGACATCATTCTGTTCCTTTGAAAAAAAAAATTACGACAAATTTGAAAAACATCACCGTTCCAATCTATATCTTCTTAACTTAACACTTTCAGAAACCCGAAAATGTCAAAACCCTAAACTTTTGAAATCCAAATCCTCTCCCCCTTTTGACTCTCTTTATCCCTAAACCTGCAAGATAGAAATCCATTATCTCTCTTCTCCATCAAAAGCGGTTTGAAATGGACGGTTGATTCAAAGTAAGAGTCGGTGATTATGGGGTATTAGGGATGGATGGTTGATGCGACAAAAATCCCCCTTCATTGTAGGTCAAGTAAGTAATTTTTTTTCAATTGAAAGTCTTATAGTTATAGTGTTAAGGAAATGGTATTTTTCATGGGTAAATGAAATGAGTGGTGAATCTATGGTGAAATTCAACATAAATCTTTTTTTTTTATGATCATGTACTAATTTTTGCTTTTGTTTTTTAAAGAATCTGTAATATTAGGTCTTTTATTTCCAAGTTTAGGTTTATTTAAACTTCTTGCCTTGTAATTATATCTTAAACCAACTGGAATTATGTGTATATATAGTCATATACATTAACCAAGTATAAGTGTTGTTTAACATCATGTTATGTATTTATTTCAAATAAATTTTGAATGTGTCTAATTACCTTACTCTTTGAAATTGGCTAAGGTTTTATGGTTATCGTATTAGTTTTATTTTTGTCATTTGTTTGTTAAAAAACGTAGAATGTGTGATAAAGTATCGATTAAAGTTCATTATGGGGAGAAAATGCGGTATAGTGGCAGTGTTCTTACATATATCGAGGGTAATTAGGAATTGTTCAAGAATTTTGATCTTGATTATTTCAGCTATGGAGATATTCATGCTTTAATTAGTGAAGATTTGAAATATAGAAACTTTAACAAAGTTTATTATCTGCAACCTTGGAAGAGTTTGAGTAATGGCCTCCTAGAGATAAAGAGTGATGAGGAGATAAGGCATATACAAAACAATATCAAGGGACCAAATCATGTGATAGAAATTTTTACCACCCATAATGTGAATGAACCTAATATTGTAAAAGCATTATCTCCTATTAATGAGCCTCATAATAATGAACCAATAGTTCATGTTGGAGTTACATAGATAAGTGCAACAAATTCTTTGCAAAGAAGTTTAAGTGACACAGATGACTGTGGTAGTGATGTAAGTGGATTTAGAGAGAAGAGTGAAGAGTTTTGTTGAATTGCTTAGTGAGGAGAATGTTCTTAATAGTGTGAAAGATTATGTTATAATGAAAGAGGAGAAGCCAATATTCTTCCTTGGAGCTTGCTTTGACAATGAAATTCAATTTAGAGAAGCTGTGGCTAGATACTTAGTGGTAAATGGGCACAAATTGAGCTATAAGAAGAATGAGTCAAACAGATTAAGAGTACAATGGGAAGAAGGTTGTTCATTTTTATTTTTTGCATCTAAAGAAAAAGGAAAAGATGGATTGATAATGAAAACATATAATGTTGAGTACAAGTGTGTAAGGACATTTAAAAACAAGTTGGTGACAGTGAAGTATGTAGCGTAATACATTAAGGAGAAAATATACAACAATCCTGGCATCAAAGTGAAATACATGAAAAAGGAGTTTGAACAAGAAATGAAAGTTCATATTAGTCAACACAAGTGCAAAAGGGTAAAGAGAATGATAATGCAAGAACTATAAGGAAGTTATAAAGAGGAATTCAAAGTGTTGGCATCATATGCTGCACAACTTGAGGACAACATCCATGATAGTAGAATTGAAATTGAATTGTGTAAGGAGGGAATAGCTAAGGGTAATAGAGTCTTCAAAATGATTTTTTTCTATTTTGGTCCTTGCAAAAAGGTAAGGATGGAAGGTTGTAGACCAATTATTAGTATGGATGGGGCTTTTTTGCAAGGGTTTGTGAAGGGAATGGTGTTAAGTGCAATTGGGAAGGATGCTAACAATTTCATATTTCCAATTACATTTGCAATTGTGGATAAGGAAAACACAGAAAACTGGCATTGGTTCTTATAATTCTTAAAAGAGGAGCTTAACTTAAAAGATGGAAGGAATCATACTATCATATTTGACATGCAAAAGGTTATATCCATTGCCTTAACTTTTCATTTGTAATATTATTTTTAAACGATTGCATTAATTTTTATACTTTTCATTTGCACATCACTTGTACTTACCTTTTTCATTTTTGTTTACTTGAAGGGATTATGCGCTGCGGTATTGGATATATTGCCAAAGGCCGAACATAGGTGGTGTCCAAGAATATATATATATATATATATATAGCAAAGTATGGAGAGGTAATGAAATAATGGAGAAGTTTTTAGAGGTGTTCATGGAGCTTCTTTGAAGAAGCTTTCAAAGATAATCTAGACAAATTGACTAAGCATGGAACAAAGCCTATTGAAGATCTACTCAAGTGGCCTTCTCAAAGTTGGTGCATATCATACTTCAACACAAGTACTTCCCAAATGGTAGATAATAATTTATATGAGACACTCAATTTCATGATCAAGGTTGCAAGAGAAAAGCCAATCATAAAAATGATTGATGAGATAAGAAAAATTATAATGAACAAGATCAAAGATGTAAGGGATGAGGTGACTAAATGGTCGGCTATGTTCAGCAATGATGCAATGAGCATGTTTCTGGAAAACAGTAAGAGATCTTTTTTTATGCTCAGTTGAATTCAATGGGGACACCAGGTACGAGGTTATTCATAGTAGAGAAAGATATATTGTGTTCCTAGATAGAAGGATTTGCATATGTAGACAATGGGATTTAACTATAATCCCATATCCTCATGCGATATGTGCTTTAAATCATACAAAGATTGATCCTGCTTCTGAGATAAACATATGGTATCATAAGTCCATATATGAAGCATCTTATCAATTTGCAATGCCTCCTGTTCCAAGCAAAATTTTCTAGAAAGCAAGACAACTACTTGCAATAGAGCCTCCTAAAGTGACCAAGATGCCTGGAAAACCCAAGAAACAAAAAAAAAGGTAATCAAATGAGCCTAGGAAGCAAGCTAGAGAAGGAAAACTAAGTAGGAGAGGAGTGAAAATGACTTGCAGCATATGTAAAAATGAAGGTCATAATAAGAGGCATTGCAAATCAAGATCAGTGTTTGCTCAGCCTAGCCAAAATGCAAATACAAATGTAAGACATTCTAACTTTATTCTAGTAACAATACTATAACACCAATACCAAAATGCATATTTGAATGTAAGAAATTCTAACTATTTTTTCCTTCCATTTTACAGGTGTAAGAACAATCTGTTCAACCTAGCCAAAATAATGTTGCGAGCACAATGACATATTCTATTTCTTCTGAAAAATTGAAAGGTAAAAATCCGGTTATTGCATCTGATTTAGGGGCGAGGGCTGCCAAAAGAATAGAAATTGGCTTTGGCTTGCACTATGATGATAACACTAGAAATATGACTTGGAATGTGAGTCAACCTTAAAATATGATGGATTTATATTATGTTTTATTGATTTACTTCTTTTTTTTTATTATGCTTTGTGCTTTGTACTTTTTCATTTACTGCTATATGTGTGATGTCCATGTATTTTGTAATGAGATTTGAATTTTATTGTTAACTTTGAACTTCCATGTACTTTGTAAAGAGATTTCCATGTGACTGTAATGTTTATTTTATATGGTTTGTAATAGGACTATAATTATGTGAATTTGTGTGACTGAAATTTATTTACAGCCATCATAACCAAGTGAAAAGGTTGTGTATCAAGCTTTTAGAAAGAATGGTAATGAGATTCCAAGCACTGTTCATTTTGGTGATTTTGTGTCAAAGTCTTTCCTAATAGCCAATGAAAGACGGTTTAATTATCATCCTACAAGACTTCAACACGAAGAAGAACAAAGAAAGGTTTGATTTGGTCATTCGGGATCACATATATCAAGACTAACAAATTTGAAGTACAAAGCTCTAGGAATGAAATGGCAAGGAAAACAAGCAATTACCAGCAATCAACTTTATTCGGAAAAGGAGAAAATGATAGGTCATTTGCATAACGAGGGATGGTTTAGCGACAATGTCACATCTTCAACAACTTCAAATACAAATGTCATTTGATACAGTGCCTAAGTGGCATGTTGATATATTTTTTCTTTTGATAACTCTTTTTGCAAAAAATACATAAACCACTTTTTTTTTGGTAATGACATACCCTCCTAAAGTGGAAAACATACCACTTATTTTAGATTTTTTTTATAAGTTGGAATTTTTGATGCTTTTTGAAACTATGAATATTTGATGGGTTTCATAGATGGGAATCATTTATATGGCATCTATTGTATAGATGACATGATGCTACCTTTTTGTAAAGCGTTTGGTATGAATTCTTTTTTTGAATTGTAAGTACAATACAATGCATCTAAATTAATGAGAAAGTTGGTATTAGTATTTTGATTTTCAATGTGCAGTCATGAATTTGTTGGAGGCATGTCATTGGGTATCTTTGAAAATTAAATTGCATAAGCATGAGCTTATATCGATTTATGGCTTATTTGGGATTTGCTTGCATTACATTTTCAAGCCATTTGATTAGGGATTATTCGGGTTTCATATATAGGATTTGATTTGGGATTATTTAGATTCTCTAGAAGGACTTTTGGCTCTCTATCTTGGTTTTGAATGGATTTAGGTAAAAGAATTTCATGGATTCTATTAGCATCATAATACTTGTATGTTTTTCATGCGAGTTATTCCAAAACTATTTCCAGTTTCCACCACCAAAAGTGAACTTAATAATTCCATATTTCAAGCAGTAGGCAACGCAATGGCCTTTATATTTAGAGACTCAAGTCTCTTGTAACCTATAAATTACATGTTAAAAGCCAGCAACTAAATGGCCATAGTATTACCAACATCAAACTACGTTACATTATCAACATATAATATTTGTAAGAAGCCTAATTACATTTTCAGCCTAATTATCTAATATACCAAAACACTCAAATTTGCCCATATAAATTTTTTTCTAATTATTCAATTTTTAAATAATAACACTACTAGACATATCACAACAATGCTATAACCTGTAATATTCAAAGTCATTATCTTTATGAATCTCATACACATATTCTTCATCTCTTGCTTACTTTCTAAAATTTCTTTCTTTAACATGTTGTTTTCATATGACAATTCTTCTATTTCAGTCATCATCCTATATGGGGACTGAAGCACAATTTTCTTCTTCAACTCTTTGTTGTCTTTCTTCAATTGAATCAACAGACTTGCTGGATATTCTGGAACTTCATCATCATACTATAGAAAAAAACCATACCCTCTTAACTGCATTTTAGACAAACCAATATACATTATGTACTGTAAAAAAGATACAAATTAGTGACCAACCATAACAAATGCCATAAACTCACTGAAAAGAATATTTTTAGCAAAATGTGTCATTTTCATACTACTTATTTTTCTATTTAATCTTAAAGATATCAAAATTCTAGGTGTTATTCATTATATCTTTCCATAAGAACTTTTGGCCTTTTAGCTAAGTCAACCAAGCAAACATTATAACTTCTAAAAAACAAAAGAATATAAAATCATTCACAAAGATCATTGCAAAAATCCCCACGAATTAGACTCAAGAATATTACAAAATTTCTCAACTATATAAACCTTCAACATGTAAATAATGTTTCATACTCTAACATAGCAAAAATTCTACAATAACAAAGATGAAATTCAACGAATGGACATTAGAAAAATTAGTGACCAACCATAAGAAATACCATAAACTCACTCTATAATTTTGACATCCGTAGAACCTTCGATCTAGGTTTACTTCTGTCCATTTTTGAGCCACAAAATTGCAGTAAGCACATTACAGGCACCAAACTAATCATCGTTTCCTTCACTTCGATTCACAAAAAAAAGAAAGAACATGCCATAATAAAGCTTTTGTAGCAATGTGGGTGTCTAATCATTTTCTATGGATTCATCTTCTTCAATTTCATATTTTAGGGTTTGGTCATTTGGGAGTCGAAATTGAGTTTAAATCAAAGAAAAAGAAGATATAGATTGGAACGATAGCGTTTTCTAGGTTTGTCTTAAATTTTGTTTTTTCAAAGGAACAGAACAACGTCGTTTTATCCAAATGTAAAAGGACGTCGTTTTGGATTATGCCAAAAAAAAAGTAAAAATGACATCGTTTTTCGAGCGACAGAATGACCCCAACAGTAAAGGCTTAACGACATTGACAGAGTGAAAGTTAAGGGATTTAATTGTCCTGATTTTTAAGTATAGGAGGTTAATTGCACTAAGTCAGAGTTTAAGGACTAACTCGCTCTACAGGCCTAAGTTCAAGGGTTGATTTGTATCTTTGGCCAAAAAACATTATATTCCACAATATTGAATCCATACATGATTAAAACACATTCTTATATATGTTCATTTTGGTGTTACACAATTTGAGTTCATCATTAAAAATAAATTAGATTTGTACAAAATTTCATATCACATAACACTAATATAATTTTCATATAATAAACATATAACTTGGTTTATGTGAACGGAAATTATTCATCATTAATGTTAAATTTTTGTTTATATATAACAATTGCATACAAAAAGAAAATGACAAATAAAAAATATATATGACAATTACTCTAAGTTATTTTAAATAAATTTCATATAATTAATGCTCTCTTGATTTTAGAAATTTAAATTAATCCATATTTTAAATTAGATAACTTAAACCATATTTTAAATTAGATAACTGTAAATTATATTCAAAAAGTGCAAATTAGTATTTCCAGGAATCAAAAATTTTGAGAAATGGAGAAAGGGCTACCTCTTATGTTACCGTTATAATGATAATTATATGTATTAATATAGTGATTTATGTTAAAAATTCATTTTCTTAAATAGATCAAATTTACTACAGTAGCAGTAAATTAATATAAATTATTTTATTTTTATTAATTTATACTATGATAAAAATAATATTATTAAATAATATGTATGGTTAAATTAATTTAATATATTTGGTGAGAATAAAAATCTCTATTTCTGATATTTAGTGGCCATGTCACCAAGAAGATGATGACGAAACCTCCACATTCGAAAGGTGATCAGATATTATTCTTCTTTGTGAAAAAAAAAGGAAAAAGAAAAATTCTCCTTCGTTTTTCTCGCAATATTTTGAGGAAGATTGATCCATATCAGACAATTGCAATAGCCTCCACCTTCATTTCTCTGCAATATCAAAGCTTAGTTCAAACACACGCATATGGATCAAACTAACTCTTTCATCGACCCAAAGACCGGTTTTAACTGGTTAACAAAGGTTTTTCATAGCCTACGATCTCCCATTGATCTTCCTCCGGCGGATGCTCCTATTTCCGCCCCCGACTACGCTCTCTCCATCCATTCCAACTCCGTCGGCCTCAACTCGACGGCCCTAATCAACTCATCCACCGGTCACTTTGTCTCCTACTCTGAGTTCGTCCGGCTAACCGAATCTTTAGCGTCCTATCTCCAAAATGTCACCAGACTCTCAAAAAACGACACTGCATTCGTTCTTTGCCCAAACTCCATTAAAATCCCAATTCTATACTTCTCTCTACTATCACTCGGTGTGGTTGTCTCTCCGGCGAATCCAGTCAGCACCGAGTCTGAGATTTCTCGATTAATCGATCTCTGTAAACCGGTTATCGCATTTGCCACGACGTATACGGCTCATAAGCTTCCTAAGTTGAAGCACGACACGATTCTCGTTGACTCGCCCGAGTTTGACTCCATGATGACGACGAGTACGAGTTCAACTCACAAACTCCGCAAGGTTATTGTTAGTCAATCCGATTTGGCTGGAATCCTGTACTCGTCCGGCACCACTGGGAGAGTAAAAGGGGTGATGTTGACTCATAGGAATTTGACGGCGGTAGTTGCAGGTTCAGTTAAGGAAGAGAGCGAGGCACATGTGGTTGCACTCAATCCGGTGCCGTATTTTCATGCTTATGGTTTCTTCTATAGCGTCAGATCGGTGGCGTTAAGGGAGATGGTGGTGGTGATGGAGAAGTTTGATTTCAAGAATATGTTGAGAGCGATAGAAGAGTTTAGAGTGACGCAACTGGGGGTGGCGCCGCCGGTAGTGTTGGAGATGGTGAAAAGTGAATTAAGTAATGGCTTTAATTTGAGCTCTCTTGAGCGAGTTAGTTGTGGTGGAGCTCCGCTGGGAAAGGATGTGATAGCGGCGTTCACGGCCAAGTTTCCCGCAGCGTGCTTATGGCAGGTTAGTGATGCACTACTTAATTAAAAATATAAGAAATCAATATTAAGATAAATAAATAAAAAATATAATCAATAATGAAATTGAGAGACTATGATCAAATTATAGATAATTAAAATGAAGTTAAATAATGATTCATGAATTAAATTTTCAAAGTAATGGTATGATAAAGATGAAATTAAGAAATTCCATATGCATGTTGATGAAGTTATTGTCAAGTTTTTTGATAAATGCTTGAATGAAGGGTTATGGACTGACAGAAACATTGGGAGTCTGCTCTCGTGCAATGTCTCCTGAAGAAGCTCTCCACTGGGGTTCGGTTGGGAGGCTTGTTGCCGGCATCCAAGCAAAAATTGTCAATACTGAAACCGGTGACGCTTTACTTCCTGGCCAACAAGGAGAACTTTGGGTTAGAGGACCCTCAGTAATGAAAGGTACGTAATCTTCGTTTCTGCTGGGTTTTTTTTTAATGAGTTTCCAGCTGAAATCCCAACTCTCAATTTAACAAGTTTAGTTAATCATCCATACTGAATAGAAAGTGTTTTTTTTTTTTGTTGGGTGGGTGGGGTTAATATATCAAAATTAATAAACAAGTGCTTTTGACACAGAGGAATTCGGTGTGGTCTCTGATTGTAGGTTATATCGATGATCCTGAAGCAACTTCTGCTGCTTTGGTATCCGATGGGTGGCTAAAAACTGGCGATCTTTGTTATATTGATGAGGAAGGTTTTGTCTTTGTTGTTGACAGGCTTAAAGAATTGATAAAGTACAAAGGATATCAGGTACCCGTGTGCGTGTGTATATATGTTACTTTTTATTCTCATTAAGGCATACATAATCAGTTAGCGTTCAAGCACTAAAAGGAATTAATCGCTATGCATGCAGGTTGCTCCTGCTGAATTGGAGCAGCTGCTTCAATCCCATCCACAAATAGTTGATGCTGCTGTAGTGCCGTGAGTATTCATCAATTCCTCTCGAAGTTTTTGAGTTTCTTTTTTTAACCCTCAAATCTTTACTTATGTATCTCAAATTAACAATTGGAGTTTCTTTTACAAATGAAATAGGTTCATTAATTCATTTCTACTCAATATCAATCAGTTCTATTACTGAACAACTGATAAAAGGCACAGATAGCTTTCTGACTTTTAACTATTTGCAGATATCCTGATGAAGTAGCTGGTGAGGTGCCCTTGGCTTTCGTGGTGAAACAGCCTCAGAGCAGCATAAATGAAAGAAATATAATAGATTTTGTTGCCAAATTGGTATGAACTTTTTATCATTGATTTTTTTCTACTAGCTAGAAGCTCGAGTTTTAAATAAGAATACTTGCTAACTGCTATCAAATGGTTAAATAAGAGTACTGTTGTGTTATAATTAATATCTCATTAATTAATTAGGTCAAATTTTTTGATTTGAAGATTCTGATAGACTGTCTGTTTGTCAACAAATTATACATGAGAACAGGTTGCACCGTATAAGAAAATAAGGAGAGTGGCTTTTGTGAGCTCCATACCTAAGAGTCCAGCCGGAAAAATATTGAGATATGATTTAAAGAAGATGATTTCTCTAGTTCATCCATCTAGACTGTAATGTTTTACTATAATGTTTGTAATATATTAATACTGAAACTGTACGTCTTGACTCTGAATTATTTTTTTTTTTTTTGTGAATTTGAATTTCAAAAAATTATTTATGCGCTAATTAATAAATATCGTACCCATACTTACATGTATAAATAATAGAATAGGAGATCGCCCATTAAATATTGTGGATTATTTTGGAATTTATATCCCAAAATATTATAAACTTAGCATTTATTTGTTTCCCCCTGTGTTAAATCCAACTAAACAAACATTTTTTTTTTCCGAGTTCAAAATTTCCGTTGGGGATAAGCTGACACACTTTATAATCTCACAACAACATATGGATTACTAGTATATTACAGAAGTGAACTACCAAATTCACCCAAATTATTAACACTCAAATATCATATCCTGACATCCCCAACTTTGACTTCTCTTTTGAATCAATACTTCTTTTTTTTTCCCCTTTTCTTTTTATATTGCATTCAAAATGTCTTTAGTTCTTTATAAGTTCAGTAGCAACAGTTAATAGTTATTTTCTTGTTTCGATAAATAGGGGCAAAGGAACTTAAAATTCGATATCTTTCCGAATATCTATTTCTGAATTAATATATTTAATTATAAATTTAAACTTTAAAATTTTTTATATGGATAAATTTTTCTCAAGCAAGATCTTCTTTGAACGTATGTGAGATTAGATATATTATAGAATCTTTACAGAGAAATAAGAAAACAAATTTTATAACCAGTTAATTTAATTTTTTTTTCAGCTAAAGAATAATTATCTTAATTTTTTTTAGAAAAATTTCTATTTCTCTACTGTATTAGTATATTCTAA
>CATIWF010243614.1:0-79352 GCA_949630135.1 Balakata baccata | reverse complement strand
AACAAGCGCAAGAAATCATATGTAGCATTGTTAAAAAAATTGGGTACCGGTAGCCATAGAAGCTGAGCAGGTACTTGTTGAGAAGAAGGACACCAATGTTGGAGAAGTACCAAGAAGCAATGATCATGGCAGTTAAAATATTGGGAGAAAAGTATGATCCGGCAGCAGAGTAAGCATTATTCCGTACATCACCCGGTGGGGTGGCCGGAATATCAAGAACTTGGTCAGTAGTAGTGGCGACCGTGGTGGAGTTGGCATCCAGCCTCGGGTTGCTCATTCTGCGGGTAGCCCATGTCTGTGCCTCCACCATCCCGAGCCTCAGGGGCAAAATGGGTATTAGAAAAAACTATTCTCCCACTCAAATGCAGGTAATTTGCAGAGTAACTAGAAGGAGAAAGCTCGCAGGACTCGAGTCTTTGTAATGGGTTAGACTTAGATCTGGGAGAGAAGAGGATGATGATACGTTTGTGTGTTATGTAATGGGAAGGATGCGTATGGATCTGAATGGACGGTTGAGATTCAGATTTAGTGAGAAGATGGAGTTTGAATCGTTGGATTAAGGAGAGAGCATGCCAGGAATGAAACATCATTAGATTCCTCGTGAAGAGGGCTTAATGTTAGAGTCATAGTGTCGGTAGTGAATTTGGTCTCACTTTTTTAAATATGAAAGAGAATGACTGCTGTCTGACTAGATTTTACCGTGTTTTAATTTATTATTACCGTGTTTCAATGTATACAATTAAGTCTAAATTTATTTAAATAATTTTAAATTAATTCAACTTATTTTTTTGAGCAATGAATTAATTCAAATTGTTATTAATTTATTTAATTAATTTTATTTATTTCAAATTAATTTAATTTCTATTTAGAAACTATTATATATATTTATTTTAAAAAATTTATTTTATATTTGATTAATTATAGATAAGGAAATCAATTGAAATACTCTTTTGATTGCTAAACTTATTATTTGTTTGAGGTTAAGTTTTGGAAATAAGTTTTTTAGTAAAAAATTTATATTTTAATTTTTTTAATTTTGAAAACTATTTTTAGTAGATGTATATAAATATATATTTTTTTTTCAAAAATATATTTAAAAAAATCATATAATTAAATAAAAAAATTTAAAATTTACATTTAAAACACTTAACAATAATTCTAAACATATTGTATATCTGTGTCAAACAGAGGGTCAAAATATAAACTCCTAAGGTTTTTACTCTTTTTGGGTATCTAAATCCTAACCTCTATTTTTTCAACTTTTTTCCTGTTTTTATTTTTTCCTAGTTATCCATTTTTGTTAAGAAAGAGGTGGTTTTATTGTCATTATTGGCTTGACCCACTAAACTTATTTTTATCTATTCATTTCTAAAATAAATTTTGTTTTGATATTTTATTTTATATTTTATATTTATTTTTATTATAGTATTTTATTTTTTTAATAGCAATTCAGATAAATAAAATATATTTAATATATATAATAAATTATATTATAGTTATGATATGATTATATAATCAGAATTATAAGTATTCTAGTTGCTAAATTTATTATTTGTTTAAGATTGAATTTTAGAAAAATATTTTTTCAAAAAAAAAATATTTTTAATTTAAAAAATTGTTTTTGATAGATATATGTAAATATATATTTTTTCCAAAAATAAATTTAAAAAAAATAATTTAAAAAAACAAACAATTAAATAAATAAATTTAAAATTTAGTTTTAAAATACTTAACAATAATTCTAAACACACCCTCTGTATCTTTATCAAATGGAGGGTCAAAATATAAACTCCTCAGGTTTTTACTTTTTTTTGGTATCTAAATCCTAACCTCCTTTTTTTACAACATTTTTTTTTTTTTTTTGTATTTATCCATTTTTGTTAAGAAAGAGGTGGTTTTATTGTTATTATTGGCTTGACCCACTAAACTTATTTTTATCAATTCATTTCTATAATAAAATTTTGTTTTGGTATTTTATTTTATATATTATTTATAGTACGGTATTTTATTTTTAAATGGCTATTTAAACAAATAAAATATATTTAATATATATAATAAATCATATTATAGTTATGATATGATTACATAACCGGAATTATAAGTATTCTAGTTGCTAAGCATTATCAATTTTAAGGCATGGATGAGGACAAATAGGGATCCATACCCCTGCTATCTCGAAGAAAAATTTATATAATAATATAAAAATTTATAGTCTAAATTTAATTTATCAAGTTTTATCCCTTTTAATATACATAAGTTAAGTATATAAAGATTCTCAATGTAAAATATAACCAATAGAGATATTACAATACATATAAATAATAACAAAAAGGCTCAAAAAAACAGTCATCTTTTTATCTAGATAAAATGTTAAATGAAAAATATACATTATCCATTTTAACCCAAGTGAGTATTTGCTAAAAGAAAATTTACATAACTATCAAAACACATCAATCAATTTTTAAACATACTTACAATGCAAAATTTTTTCAACACTAATTTTTTAATTTTTAAAATTTCAAATCTACCAAAATTTAAGATGTTAAAATGATTAATTTAAAATTAAAAAATAAGAAATACAGTAACAATAAAAATATATTTTAATAAAAAAGATAAATGAAACTTTTGTAAGTGTTTTTTAAATAAAAAATTAAAAATAAGTAAAACATGGAATTTTGATCTTGCCAAATCAGTTTATTGTCAAACAAAAATACAAAAGTCAAATGTCATCAATCTCTGCTTCCAATGCCTATTTCCTCTTTGTCTCTCTTGTTCTTTTCCCCCTAATATTACAATTATTGATTCGTTTTTTTAGTATTGAGCGGATTGATTATACTATTAATTTAAGTATTATAAATTTATTTATTATTTTATTTTTTATAAATGAATTTATATATATATTTTTATGGATATATTATTATTTTAAATAAATGAATTATTTTTCTTTTTACTTTTTACAATGCACCGAGTTACCGTAGTGTTTCACTTTTTTGACTATTTGGGTCAGTTCTCACGTTGACAAACTGTTTTTTTAATGATTATTTTGATTTAATTTCATCTCTGATTTTAATATAAGTATTTAATTATATGATTATATATAATACACGTTTAGTTGAATATCATTCCTATATTAGTGGCAAGGTTTGATTCATGAAGATATTATAATTCACTTAAAATAAATATTGTCAATGATTTTTATTTAAAAAAAAAAATCAAAGGTTTACAATACTTTAGAATTAAGTTAAACGATAACAATACATTTAGTGATTTAGAACCAAAAATAAGAATAATATATTAGGCATGATGTGCTTAACCACCAACAAGTATTATATAAGTCTCATTTTTTTTCTTCTATATAAAAAGTTTAAGTACATATCAAAAAATTTATCTATGGATTATTAATTTTTTTATAATCTATTTTTTCAAATATCTTTATAAAAAATTATGTATTTATCTTTTTTTTTTTTCTAAACAAGGTTTTCCGTAAAATTTAAAAATAATTAAAAACATTTTTTTTTCAAAAAATACTTTTTTAAATACAATTTTAGGCAGAACTTTAAAATAAAAAAAATAAATGGATGCTTGACATAACTAGAACTTAAAATAATCTACAGAAGAGTTGAACTTAAAATATTTATTACCAATTTAAGTTCATCTTGTAATCAGAAAATATTTAATATTGGATGTGATGACTCAATTCACTTATCTTCAACACTGGGTGTTCTAGATTTATGCAATAATTGCTATATAATCGTCACAACCATTAATTAATCAAATAGCCCATTTTTTAACACTTTCAACATTTATTTTCTGATTAGTTGAGGAAGAGATATATTTTTTCTTTTCTTTTATTTTTTTTATCAATTAATTGTGAGATGAATGATACATGGTATTAAAAAATATAGAGTATTCTTAGCATTTTTTTACGGAAGAATATGATATTCGTTCCCTATTAGTGTAAGTAATACATACTTTTTTCTTTTCATATTAATAGTTGATTTTTGGTAATTTCACTAAAATAAAAAGTTATTAATTAGTTTTAAATTTATAAAAAAATGTGTTGTAAAAATTAAATTATCCTTAGTTAAAATTTTGAATTCAATATAACATTAATAACTTTAAATTGATGAGTATAAGAATAAATTTGAAAAAAAAAATTTAATTTTCATAAATAATATAAAATTAATAAATAAATAGAATTTGAAATTTTCTCCAAAAGCGACAGTTATTAGAGTAATTAAATAAATCTCATATTCCTAATTCAGAAACATTACTCAATTAACATACAATTACTAGAAACACCAACTTTAGGTGTCCTAAACCAAGTGACAAATCTCAACCACTAAATATAACATAATTTTTTTCTTCATAAAAATCCATATAACATATATATATATATATATATATATATATATACATTGTAAGACCAACCTAACCATTTAATATTTAAGCATATTTTCCATTCCTTTAGTAATAATTTCCATTTCAAAAGGCAAAAAACACTTCTGTGATAGAAATTACCCAATTTGCCAAGTAGATACATTTTTGTCACCACTCATTATCAAGATGAGAAAAACGATAACCACCTAAAAAAAAAAAAGAAAAAAAATAGATAAATAATACAATAAACTATCAATAAATTTTAGCTTAATAGTATTAATTTATATATTAAGAATTATATAAAATTTCTAGTTGGAATCTCTAATCGAAATATTTATACTTTTAGGTTTGTATAGTCCTCTTAGGCCTAGAAGATCCATTTTTATATTCTCTTTTGCAATATTGTTTTTGTCCAAAAAAAAAAAAAATGCAAAATCCTTTTTATTTTGTTTTGGCTTAAAAAGGAGAGAATTTTACGGAAATATTGAAAATTATATACATATTTACGTTCAAAGTTTTTTTTAATTTTATTGAAAATAACCTTTTAAAATTATAAAAATACCTAAATATTAAAATCATCTAAAATATTCCTAAATGATATATTTTTGGCATGTTTTCGGCATACTTTAGATCAATTTTTACCAATAAAGAATAAAAAAAAGAACAAGAAGACTTGATTATTAAATAATAATAATGATAAATAATCAAAATTCAAAGGGTAAATTATTATGATACCCTGGAATTTGATTAAATGCACTAATTAATCTCTTCATTTTTAGAAATATATTATAAAGTTTTTTAGGTTTGGTTTAATATACTTTCTAGTCATTCTATTTATTTTTCCGTTAAAAATAAATAAAATATCAAATTTGCTATTCTCCTTTTATTTTAAAAAATATTAAAAAATACCCAAAAATTTTTTATTATCATCAATTTGATACCAAAATGTCAAATTTGTTATTCTTTTTTTAATATATTTTTTAAATTAGCTAAATGTCAAATTTTTCAAAATATAAAAAAAGGTATATTTGATAAATTTTTTAGTTGATTAACAAAATATTCAAGTTAATTAACATAATACTTCATTCAAAATCAACAGATAACATTTTTAGTATATTAAACCAAATCTGATGAATTTTATAATATATTTCCGAAAATGAATGACTAATTAGTGTATTAACCAAATTTCAAGAATGTCCTAGTAATTTACACAAATTCAAAATATCATAAATTCTCAAATAAACAGTTTGATATATCTTTTGGAATATCATGGGTATAGCTTCGTTATACCATTGGAAATTCCATGATAATACTTTGAATATACCTTAATAGTACCTTAGGGATACATTCGGTATACTTTTAGGAATTCCATAAAAATATCTTAGGAATACCTTGATTCAATCACACAAAAATTCAACAAAAAACTATTCAAAATATTACAAATTTTCAAATAAATAGTTTGATATACCTTTTAGAATACCTTTGGAAATTTCATAGGAATACCTCTGAAATACTTTGAAGGTACCTTGGAGATTCTTAAGAAATTTCTTAGAAGAAATTAGCTGGACGGTGGTCATGGAAGTCAAAATCTGCTAAGGAGTGTGTAACAGCTCACCTGCCGAATCAACTAACCCCAAAAATGGATGATGCTTAAGCGCGCGACCTATACCGAGCTGTTGGGACAAGAGCCAGGCCCCGATGAGTAGGGAGGGCGTGGCGATCGCTGCAAAACCCATGATGTAAGCTCAGGCGGAGCGGTTATTGGTACAGATCTTGGTGGTAGTAGCAAATATTTAAATGAGAACGTTGAAGGCCAAAGAGAGGCACCATGTCTCTCGATCTCCAACTTGGCCTAATGTTGTAACCTATCCATAAAGGCAAAGAGAACCTCATTGTTAGGATAATCGGGGACCTCCAAAAGTACTTCATAGAACTCTTTCACATAATCTTGGATGCTCCCCTTTTGTGTGAGACGCCTAAGCTTCGCCCTTGCCTCGTGCTCGGCGTTCTCGGGATAGAATTGTCTTTTGAGTTCTTTCTTGAACTCATCCCATGTATCGATGATGCAAGACCCCTTCTCAATATCACTATATTTCCTCATCCACCATACTATTGCGGTATCGACTAGGTGGGATACTTTGATTCAATCACATATAAAATTACAAAATTCAATGCATGAAATAAAATGAAAAACCTATCCATTATCTATTATCAAAAAAATTCAATGCATGGAATAAAATTAAAAGCTAAAATCTCTCGCCTCTAGGCTGCTATCTATTATCAATAAAGCGAAAAGTAGTTGCCGATGGAGAAGGTTGTTTATTGGCGAAAAAATTAGATATGATTTCAGAAAAGATAAAGAAGATAGCGGCTCTTGGAAAAGATAAAGATATGTGATAGTGATTCTCAAAAGAGGCGAAGCTTTGTGATACAATGTTATCAAATTCGGATAAGCCGGTTCGATTGGATTAATTGGAACCGGGCCTTGAACTGGTCCGGTTGATTAACCTGTTCACGGGTTAAAGACTTTCCCTGGCCTTTTGAAAAAAAATGCCACTTAAACAACTGATCCATTAGGCCGAATGTTGAACTTAGTTTCATTTTGTAAAAGTTTTATATAAGCTAAAATCATATAATCTATATTATTCTAAGTATATTATAATATATATGATTTATTATCTTAATACATTATTAAAATAATTAAAATAAATTATTTTTTTATAAAAAAATCATTAAAAAATGAAAATATTTAATTAATAGAATCTCTTATCATAAAATTTTAATATTGGTGTAAAAATACTAATTGTAATTAGTCACAAGGTTATGTGTATATATATATAGTTGTATATTTTTTATTAGCCTATAATATTATAAATTAATTATATATTTTGAGATTTATATAAAAAATGAAAACTATAAATTTAAATCATCTAAGATAATGATTATTATATTGATTTGTAAAAAAAGAAAAACTATTATACTAATTTTTTTTAAAAAAGTTTTAGTAATAATTTTGTTCTATTTTAATGTGGATATAATTATATATTAAAATTTTATATAGATCAGTTCAATCCCGGTTCAATTCCAATTGAACTTTAAATCCTTAATCCGTTGTTTTTTCCGATTCATTGACCGGTCCGGATTTAATATCCTTACTATGATGATTGGAGAAGATGAAGATTTAAGATGGTGGCTCTCAGAGAAGACCAAGATCTACAATAGTGGCTCTTGTAGGAGATAAAGAAGATAAAAAAATTTGGTACAAATAAAAACTATTTCAGTAAAAATGAAACGAGCCAAAAAGAAAAATAATGTTGTAAATAAAATTTAAAAATAGGTTATCGGCGAAATTTCCTCAAAAAAGAAAGTTGACGAAATTTCTTGAATTATTCAAGGGAGTTTTACGGAAATACTGAAAATTGGATACCGAATTATATTTCCACTAGTGTTCAAAATTTTTTTCAATTTTATCAAAAATAATTTTTTAAAATTATAAAAGTACATAAATATCAAAATCACCAAAAAAAAAAAAAATTCAGAAGATATATTTTCGGCATACTTTTATTGCACATTGGACATATCTTGGTTCAATTTCACCAATAAAAAATAAAAAAACCATAACAAGAAGAATTTGATTATTAAAGAAGAAGAATAAGAAAAATATAATTCAATCAAAAATCACAAATTTTTGAATAAACAGTTTGATATACTTTGTGGCACCTTGGGTATGCCTTTAGGAATTCTATAGAAATATCTCGGGTATACATTGGGATACTTTGGAAATTCTTAAGACATTCCTTAAGAGAAATTTTCTGGAAATATTTTGGGAATTCCTTAAGTATACCTTAAGAAATTCCATGGAAATATTTTTAGAATAACTTGAAAATTCTTTAGAAATAATTCGGTATACTTTTGGAATTTATTGGAAATACCTTAAAAATTCTATTAGAATATATTATGGGTATAATTTGATTCAATCACACAGAAAATTTATCAATGAACAAAAAAAAGAAAGAAGAATGGATAAATAAAAAGACAATAAATATTGGTTCTAATGACAGATCTTTCTATGCAGCACTCAAACATAGTAGCCAGTAAAAATGAACCCTCGGCATACTATTTCACCGGCACAAAACCAAGCAAAACAATCTAATAATAATAATAATAATAATAATAATAATAATAATATTATTATTATTATTATTATAAGAATTTTGTTTGTTAACCTGCAGAAAATTATAACCATCCAGTAAAAGTGAACAAGATGACAGCATTTTGGTTGATACCTTCCTTGCGGTAGGTGCCACTGCTTCCGATTTCTCCATTTTCTTGGTGAAACCGGCCAAATTCCTTGGTGAAACTTCCAATTTCTTCAACGCTAAGGTTGCCATTGCTTGAGCTCAGAGATTTTCCTTTTTTTCGATGTTCTTCCACCGACTTTGGGTGAGAATTTAGCAAATCCCAGTTAAAAATAAAAATAAAAAATCGATATAAACGAAAACAATTTCGGTAAAAATAAAAAGACTGAAAAAAAAATTTTATAAATTAAATTGAAAAATTGGTACTGAAATTTCCTCATTATTCAATAGGCATTTTTGTTCATTTGGGCTGCTGGCTTTGAGCCTCTTTTTCCCTTAACTTTCAAGTCCACGTGTTAAGGTTTCTGATCAGTTTCGGTTCGGCTTGGTCGGGCTTTAGTTAGACTTAGGAAGACATGGATTTCAGACGTATCGCACCCCTTAACATTATTAAATAATTAATAATATTTTTTTGTTATTCGTAAAAATCGCTTGTGGTAAACAAATAATTATAATTTTTATTCTTATTTTATATTTTGATGTAACGAAATTACCCTTTTAATTTATTATTTAGTTTTATATTTAAGAGACAAAACTAAAATATAATCATTAAAATGTAGCAATGTTCAGTAATAAACTGATTTTAATGGTCTAATTTATAATTAATAATTTTAAAAATTAAGTAATTTTCATATAGTGATAAATAAAACTGAAATGTTAAAAATCTTTAATGCCTAAATGGTAGTAAAATGTTAAAAGAAATATGTCAGTACTTTTTAAAATTAGGTTTTTCTAAAAAAAATTACAAGATCTAAGGTACAAATTTTTTTTCAAAAAGTTAATAAAAACTATAGTTTATAAAATCTAAATTGAATTAATTTGGTAAACAATTATATTTAAGGCATTGAAATTGATAAGAAAAGATTTAAAAGCAATTTCTAAGGGTTAAAAATATTATTAATACAAAAATTTATTATTTAATTGTATAATAACACTAAAATTTTGATTTGTTGTAAAAATTTTTATAAATATTATGATTTAATATCTAAATCACAATGCAAATAGAAAGTTGATGCGATGTATTAACTAGCTGATATGATGTATTAACGTAATATGTCAAACTGATATTTTATTTCACTCAAATTTTAACTCGAGGAACAATCATTTTACAGCTAAGTTTTTGTACGATAAAATTTTTAACTCAAATTTCTAAACACACAAATAGCCAAACACACTTACAAAACCTAAATTAACTGAGCAAAATTTAAGATAATCAACATCATAACAAGTTAAAATAAAAAATTATGAAAACAAACATCTAAATCCACTGAATTTCCTTCTCCTCTACCACCACTTTCACTAACAAAAACCATTTTTTTTTTTCTGTTCAAAATTGGTAGCTATCATCAAATTCAAACCATGTACTAAAGATTTCTTTCAATCTTTGTCAAAATTGGAAGACGTCGATGAGTTACGGGTAGAAGCAGTACTACTCACAGCTGCAGGAAGACAAATGGAGAGATTGGTGGAAGCACAAGCATTAGAATTCATCTGAGCAGCTTCCATCAGCTTTCTTGAACGCTGTCGTCCTCTATGCATATGTCTTTCACAGTATTTTTGATCTGGCAGAGCTTCTTTACTGCATCGCCACTTCTTCCCATCTGTTCTTCTGCATCTCCCTGGTTCTGGGTCCACTCCATTCCCATATTCCAATTGCATTTGGCTTCCCCTCATAACTATATTTATCCGAAACAAATTACATCAAGACCAATATTAATTACTTAAAGCACGATTCTTGGTATTCATTGTAATTATAATTAGAGATAAATATATATATATATATTTTCAGGACTTACAGCTGGGATAGAGTTGGTACATGTTTGAGCCCGAAACACTTTTCCATATGGGAAGAAGAAGATTGTAGGGCACTGGGTATCCAACTTCTAAGTACTTATAGATAAGAGTTTGGAGTTGGAGTTCTTGCATTTGAAGAATGGTGAACCCATAAGAAACTTTTGCGTTTGCAGAAGTAGGTGTTGGCCTATGGTGATCACTTGAGCCACCAGGTCCAAGAGCAAGTCCTAGCCCAATTGGAGGTGATCCTGACCCTGACCTATTTCTCTCCATAGTCAAACAACTTGCCTGTCCCATACCTGAAAATCAAAGGTATAAATTGTGTTAATTAGAACAGAATATTAGAAAATGGAGACGAACAGAAACTGGGAGAGGTAATAGCTTGTAGTACTAGAATCTGCAAAAGGCGCAAATTTGGAAGGTGGGACTTGTAAATCCATTTCTTTGTATATAGGCATGAAAATGGTCAAAGAAAACAATGTAGAAGGGAACACAGACTGAGAAAAAAGAATCAAAATGCTTTTTCTCTGAAAGCTGCAATAACTATAGATCTCAAGTCAGAAACTAAACAGTAAGCAAAAGAACATTTAGAAAAGGGTAAATAATCTGTGCATCTAAATTTTACAGACGTTAAAATCTGCTACAAAACACCAAGGCAGCAAATACTGCCATAAGTACAAATTGTCTTGCATGCCCACCAATTTAAAAATAGTAGTAAAGTGACACTGCAAAGTCTGCTGACATGTCATAACTTTGCTCAGGTATTGACAGAAACACACGCGATGTCAGGCGAGCGGGCCCTTCTGTTTTACTGCCTGAATCTGATGACAAATAGGCCTTGGTTGGCTAACTGAACAAGTACTGTAGAATCACCATTTCCATCTGCAGCACGTCAAACGCACGCTCGCATCGTGCAGGGTTGCCAATTGCCACCTAAGACGAGAAACGGGAGAATTAGTAAATTTTTGCAAGTGCGACGACAACAAGTGGTGAGTGAATAGTCCAAAGATTTTGTTTTTAGGAGGTGGGTTGTAATTGGAAACAAGTTCAAAGGAATAATTGGGGAGTTTTTGGAATTGCAGTCAATGTTTTTAAAAGCATATTTTAATTAATTTTTTTTTTTTCAATTTTTTATAAACGGTTGTCTGAATCTGTTAAAATTTTTAAAAAATTATAATATATGTTTTTTTAGAAAAATATTTTTCATCCAAACAGGCTTAAAAAATTAAGATGTATCAAAAAAAAAAAATTCTCTTTCAATATTTTTTAATATTAATAAAAATATTTAAAAAATATATTTTTAAATTTTTTTATTACATCAACCAATCAAAAAATAAATATTAAAAAATAAAAAGTATGAATAGGAATTCTCTAATAGTTATCTGTAGTGTCCATTTCTAGCATGGTAGCCAGCTAGCCTAATTAAATTTCTTCACATTCTTCCTTCTTTGATCTTTAATTTTGCTCCCTTCAATTTTATTTTATTTTTTTTTACTGATGCTCCCTTCAATTTATTGAGTACAAAATACAAAATTAATACTTTTTATTTATTTATTTATCCATTAAGGAGATGAAATATCTATTCTCAATTTTTAAGGAAGCTTTGGTTAAGACAGAAAAGATTATCTATCATTCCCTCTTATCCATTTGAGATTAAAACTCATATTATCCTAATATATATAAATAGAATCATAAAAAAATTTCATTTAATTTATATTCATATTTGTACTAATAAATTTGATTATTTAATTTGAAAAAATCTTCACCAATTAATTTTAATATTCAAATATGTAATCCCATCGATAAAAGCAAAAAATATGTCATGCGGGCCAAGAAAGACGGGGGTGAGATAGTAATTTGAGGATACGAATCATTGGGCTTTCTGAGTCATTTTGCCCTCTGAGACACATGCTGATTTTGGCCTAATTCACCAACAAAACCTTTTCTTGCCATCTTTTCTGTCAATTAGGCTCCACACTATTTTTCATTCTCAATATATATATCGTTTTATAATACACAATGTATCGGTAGTGTTATTATTTAGTGACTTGCAAAATGTCATATCTCAATCGTTGAACGAATATTTTGTGATCTGAATTGTTCATTATATTTATCATTTAACATACATATTCACTGAAAAAACAGAAAAGAACATTTTCAGGAAGATAAGCAGATAAATGTTATATATATGACTAATAAGGATTCAAATGATTAGTAAATGAATACAGGATTTTGTTCTTTCTGATATTGTATATTACTTTGTTTTATTGCCAACCGAAAAATAAAAAAGTGATTTGTCGTTGATAAAAAGGTAACTGTGCATTAAATTGAATATCCTAGAGTTAGTGCTTGAGCAACAACAAAGAATTTGATAACTTGTTATAAAAAAATATATATATATATAAAAAAATAGTCTAGAAAACAAAGAGGTGAAAGTAACTTGGTTTCGCCCAGACTCGAACAGGAGACCTTCAAGGTAATTTATATTTTATATATAAAATAACTGATATTAAAAAGATTGAAAAATAATTTAATAAAAAATATGATGTCATTTGTATATAGTAAATAAATTAACAATCATAATGAATAAGATAATTCGGTATAGTCTTTTTAATATATAGTATAATATAAAAGTTAAATATAATTAACCATTATAAATATTTAAATAAAATATGACTTAATTACATCATACCATTATAAAAAAATTCTTATTTACTTCATTTAATTTGATATAATATACTAGTATATCGATTTGCACTATATATTTTGATATAATATATTAATATCCATTGAGATTTGAAAAAGAGTATAATGTACTAGTAAAAAAAATATTTTCTTTTGCTCGGAGTATTAGTCTAGTAAATTAAATTTACAATGGGTATTAATGTAATATATCAAAACTTCATAGGTTAAATAGTATAATTTTCAGACTTAAAACGAGTACTAGCGTATTATATCAAATTATAAGAGTAAATTATATATTTTTCAAACTTTAGAAATGTAATACTGTATTATATCAAATTTCAATAGACAAATAATAATTTTCTCTGTATAAAAATAGAAATAGAGAAATAAGTAAAATAACTGTAAAATATTTATTTTATCTATTTTATATGTGATTATACTTTTATAAATATTATAATAAAATAAAATTAATAAATTATATACTAATTAATAATAAATTTAATATTTAATGTGAAAACTATATTAATAAAAAAACTAGTTAAGTATAAGAAAAGGAAAAATATAAAAAGGAAAATCAGACAGCCTGTGGCCTTTTTCGCATGATATTGTAATTAATGATTTGTCGCGTTTAGTGTGAGAAAAAATGTTAGAAACAGAAGGCAAGTTACACTTTTGTTCGATTGAATTGATGGATTTGATGTTGGGAAACAAATTTTAATTCAACGCTAAATTATAAAAAAATTTAAAATTTATATTTTATTTCCGTTATATTCAATTTTTTAAAAAATTTAAATTTAATTATATATATTTTAAATTTTATAATAAATCTTACTTTAAATAGATTGGATTTCATTTTAAGACTATATGGTGATAATCTATAACATATAAAAAATATTAAAAAATGATATAGCATATATGGCTGATCTTATACGAAAAAAATTATCACATACACAAAGACGATGTCATTTTATACAGTATATAATTTAATTTGAAATTCTTTATATTTGAAATAATCGATTTTGAGTACGTTTCTATGATAATCTTAAATGCTAGCTATTTAGTATTGATAATAACTTTACAAAATTTTCAAATAAAAAATTTTAAATTAAATTTTAAACTGTGTAAAATGGTTTAAAATGAGATCTAATCCAATAAATGTAAAATTTCTTATAAAATCTAAAATATATATAATTAAATTCATATTTTTAAAGAATCGATATAAATTTAATAGAATATAAAATTCATGATTTTTTTTTTATATAATTTAGCCTTAATTTAATCATAAACAAAGTGGCCACTTGGTTGCCGCATCGAATATCATATTATATAGGTTTTTGAAACTGCTCTTGACTATTTAAAAAGTTTGATTTTGAATTTTTTATTTAATTAACTTATTTTTTTAATATTTTACTACTTTTTTATTAATGTATTTTGTATGTAATTATTATAAATTGGATTCGTCATTAATTACAAATTAATTTTTATATTTTTTTTATTTTTTTAACTTGTTTCGTCTTATTATAGTATTTTATTCACAATAAATTATATAAGTGCACATCAAATTACTAATTTGTTCATTATTAAAAGTTTTATATAAAATAGAAGTATAAAGTATTTTACAGTCATTTTATTTATTTCGTGTATTCCTACTTTTATATAATCTTGTAAAATAGAGGTTGTAAATATTTTATATTTATTTTGTCCAATTCTTTTTTTAAAACCATTTTGTTCATTTATCTAAATTACTAATTCATCCATTATTAAGAGTTATAAAATAGTAGTAAGTCCTTTTAGTCATTTTATCTATCTTCTCTTATTCCCAACCATTTACGTGATTTTTAATAATTGAGTTCATCATTATTAAATAAATAATAATAATAATATTTTTCAGTAAATTAATTTTAATTATCGTGTAATTAAGTTACACTAATAGTTATTAATTATATTTAATCCTTATATTTTGTATAAAAGTAAATTATATATACCATGTATATGAAAGTGTACGTAATCTTTTTTTTTTATTATGGTTGTTAATTTATTTATTATATATAAATTATTTTATCTATTATAATTTTATTTTTTATTTTTTTAATATTAGTTATCTATTTTTTTATACATAGTTCTAATAGAATTGAACTTTAGATTAATGAATTATTAATATTATTTACTAATAACTTAAATTAATAAATGATAAATTATTAAATATTAGACTCATCATTAATTACCATTTGATTTTTATTTTATTTTTTTATAAATTTATTTCATCTTATTTGAAATGTTAGTTAATTAATTCTTTAACTAAATATAGAGTTATAGCTAATATTTGGGATGAAATGCATGTTTACTTCAAATATTAAGTCATATATAAAATATAAATAATAAGTATTTTATAGTTACTTTGTATGCCCCTATTAATATGCATTGTACATAATTATTAGATATTGGATTTATATTATAACTCATATATGTCAGGATCAAGCACTTACCACTAGGAAAAAAGCAATTGCTCGTGACTAAAACGCAATTTTATTTCTTTAAATCCAAGGAAATTGATAGACATGAAGAGCTTCGCAATGCATATGAGTACTTCGACGGGTTGGGCTGTCAAGCACTGATACTGTGCCCATACGCGACAATGAATCTCTAAGGGCAATTACGGATCTTATAATTCAATAATATAAATATTACTAATTTATCTATTATTAAAAATTATATATACAAGTAATAAATATTTTACGATTATTTTACATGTCATATCAAATTACTAATTTATTTATTATTAAAAGTCATATATAAAATATATATAATAAATATTTTACAATTATTTTACATTTACTTCTATTTCCAATCATCCTTAAAATTTATATTAAGAAGTGTTTCATTTATTATTATAAAATGATAAAAAGTAATTCATGTATTTATATTAATTATATAAATTTAATTATTTTGCCACAAAAGAATTATCCATCCATTGTTTGTGTAAATCTGTACTTATATGCATGAATTTTATTTTATTAGTAAATTGTCTATTCATTGTTTTTTATTTGAAAACTTTTTAAATTACTATTTTCTAATAAATATTGCGTAAATTTTTTATAATTAAGGCAAATAAGACTTTTCAAATTTTTAATGAAATTTTTTTATATAAATAGAATTCGTGATAATAATTATATGTATATATAATATAGTTATTTAATTCTAATAGAACTAAACTTTTAATTAATAAATTATCGATACTATTTACTAATAAATTAAATTATTAAAAAGTAAAATTAACTAATATAATTATATTGATTTTTTGGTAATTTTACATGTCGTCCATTACTTTTATTTTTATATATAGTATGATAAACAGTTTTTTTCTAACATAATTCTAGAATCCAAAAACAGTTTTTAAAAATAAAAAAAATTAAAAACATAAATTTTTTTTTGAAAATTGCTATTTTCAAAGTCAGTCTCAAACAGATCCTATATAATTAATGATGTCTCATGTTTAATTGTGTGGAACATGGTTAGAAACAAAGGCCTAGTTATGTTTTTTTGTATATATATATATATATATATATATTCGGATGAAGGTGGAAAAACCATAAAAGAAAAAAAATTATTTAATATAGGCAACACCTACCAACATTATAAAGAAGCTGAACATTAATATCTGAAGAAGAAAGGATGATAATAAGGTCTCGAGAAAACATCCTCGAGTAGGAGTTCCAAAAGCAAAAAATATACAATTTTAAAATAGCTTATACTAATAATTGATTTCAAAATTTCTAGGTAAATTAAAAAAAAAAAATTAGTACAACTTATTTACATTTCTACACGTTTTCTCTATGATACACGTACTGTCACATCTTTTACTAATGGGGTAGGGTACCCAAAAATATTGCCGACACTTTGTCAGAGGAGACCCAAACCAATTCATGAGTTGGAAAAAATTTTAAAATCTAATTAAATAATAGTATATATTTTATTATTTTATTTTTATTAATTAATATAAAAATAATATATAAAATTATATAATTAAGTTAAATTACATGTTGTTTAATAAATTTAATTTATCTAAAATTATTTTATTTTGTTACATAATATTGTCTCAAGTCAGTTGCTATAATTAATTATTTTTGTTGGATATATAGAAAATTTATTTTAGAATGAACAGACTAATTCACGTGTCTTTTAATGGCTTTATTGATTTAAAGTAGAAGAAATTATTATGTAGATATAGTGTGCTTTTGTTTTAGAATTCTAACTCAAATTAGGATTATGATTAAAGTAAGAGAAGAAGAAAAAAAGTATCATTAGTTGACTAGAAAAAATTAATTTAAAAATTTTTATTTGATTTGGTTTTTTGATTTTTTTTAAATAATACAAATTATTTTTTTTTGGTTCAGTATTTATTTTTTTCTAAAAAATAAATGACCGCTACAAGGATTTTTTCTTCAGATAGATCAAAGT
Source organism: Balakata baccata (assembly GCA_949630135.1). Classification (NCBI taxonomy): domain Eukaryota; kingdom Viridiplantae; phylum Streptophyta; class Magnoliopsida; order Malpighiales; family Euphorbiaceae; genus Balakata; species Balakata baccata. The sequence continues at coordinate 61,677 of CATIWF010243614.1, read as the reverse complement.
TTCCTTTTTTTTTTCTCTGTATGAATTAAATATCCAAATGTCAGAAATTTTTATTTTTTGATTTATTCTCTGGATATTGTCAATATTTTTTGATATTGTTTATTATAAGAATATTTTGAAGAATTGTTTCTTTAACTAATTTCAATCAAGAAAATTTGAAATTTTGACTAGAAATTAATTTGAGTATCTCTGGTATTAGAATTTCTCAAATTTATGATTAACTTGATTGTACTTAAATTTTTTAATAATAAATTTGATTCAGAATTTAGTACGGTAATTTTTCTAAGGATTATTTCATGTAAATTTTATATTGCGGTTGTGATTGCATTTTTTTTTTAATTTCTGTTGGTGATTATTTTCTTGTATAGTTGATTGAATTTAGACAATTATTCTTATTCCTGACATGTCAGCAACCAGTTGACACATATTAAATAATTATATAGATGACGTATCTATCTAAAAATTTATGTTAAAGAAGTGAAATTGGAGCTAAGCTCAGCTTGTAGAAGGAATAGATTCTGTTTCGGTTTCTTTGCGTTTATATATTTCATTAAGGTCTTATAAAATGTACATGAACGAGTCAGTGTTCTAAAGATAAACAACATCTCCACAGATTATTGCCAGAGAAATGGAGCTCTTGATTATCTATCTGCTACCTCTGTTCTTTGCGTTGGCTTTGGCTCCCGCGCTCCATTTCTTAACAAGAGGAACCAGAAAAACTTCCGGTAGGCTTCCACCAGGTCCTGCGCCGTTACCAGTTATCGGAAATCTCCTTCTCCTTGGTGACAAACCACACAAGTCTCTGGCAAACCTCGCCAATATTCATGGCCCCATAATGAGTTTAAAACTTGGTCGGATAACCACAATTGTTATTTCTTCTCCCTCCTTTGCCAAAGAAATTCTGCGAGCTCACGATCTCACTTTCTCAAATCGGACTGTTCCTAGTGCTGTTCAAGTACTGGATCACCATGAAGCTGGGATGCCTTGGTTACCGGTTGGGCAGGTGTGGAGAAATCTTCGGAAGATATGCAACTCTTACCTCTTCACTGCTCAACAACTCGATGCTAATCAAGATCTCCGCCGCATGAAGATTCAACAACTCATAGCCGATGTTGAAGAAAGTTGCCGCCTTGGCAAGGCAATTGATATTGGGAAAGCAGCTTTCAAGACTTCCCTCAACGCCTTGTCGAATACTGTTTTCTCCCTGGATTTATCTGATTCTAACTCTTATACTGTCAGGGAATTCAAGCAGGTTGTGAATAGTATCATGGAAGAAGCAGGGAAACCAAACTTGGCAGATTATTTCCCTCTGCTCAGAAAATTAGACCTGCAAAAGATAAAGCATCGAATGTCGATTCATTTCAAAAGCATATATGATGTCTTCGATAGTATAATCGATGAAAGGGTGAGATTAAGAAAAGAGTTAACTTATATCCCTGCCAACGACATGCTAGATACTCTTCTCACTATTTGTGAAGACAAGCCTGAAGAAATGGATACATATCTTATGAAACATCTGTTCTTGGTTAGTTAATTACGTAGATTATATCTAATCTTTGTCATTAATTTGCTAAACTTGTTGAAATTTTGGTAGATAATTAATGAACAATTAAATATCTGTAACAGGATCTATTTGGTGCGGGGACTGATACGACATCAAGCACGTTGGAGTGGGCGATGGCTGAGCTGCTTTGCAACCCAGAGATTCTCTTGACGGCCAAAGCAGAGATTGAGCAGAGTGTTGGCAAAGGAAAAATGGTAGAGGAATCAGACATTGGTAAGCTGCCTTACTTGCAAGCAATTATGAAAGAAACCTTGAGATTGCACCCAGCAGCTCCCTTGTTACTGCCGAGAAAAGCAGGAGCAGATGTTAAAATTGGTGGGTTCACCGTCCCAAAAGGTGCACAAGTGCTGGTCAATGCATGGGCAATAGGCAGGGATCCAAGTGTATGGGAGAACCCAAATTCATTTATGCCAGAAAGATTCTTTGGGTCGGATACAGATGTTAAAAGCAAGAATTTTGAGCTGATTCCGTTCGGTGGAGGACGTAGAATTTGCCCTGGACTGCCATTGGCGATTAGAATGTTGCACTCGATGTTGGGTTCCCTCATTAACTGCTTTGATTGGAAGCTTGAAGATGGAGTTTCGCCGCTGGCAATCGACATGGAAGATAAGTTTGGTCTCACTTTACAGAAGGCTCATCCCCTACGAGCTCTACCTTCGAAAATTCAACTCTAATCGTTATATTTTCAGTTAGATAGTAATTAAACCTTAATGCCATATAAATTTGGCTTCTAATAATAGAATATTTGCCCTCTTTTTTTTTTTTTTTTTAAGTTTTATGAAATCCCGAACTCGAGTTGTACTCTTTTATACAATTAAATAGCTACAAGACCATTGACAGAATGGCACGCAATGAAAATAAATGTCAATGCAGCTATTTTAAATATTTTTTTAAAAGAAGTCTCACCAACTAAAAAAAAAAGAAAAGAAATCGTAATAAAAACTAGAGTCACTCGAAATTTTTAGATTTATTTTATAACTAATTCAATTATTTAATAATATATATTTAATTATTTTATTTATATTAATCAATATAAATACACTAACTGATGTGATTTGTGATTAATTTAGCATATCATTGAATCTATTTGACAAACCAAACTTGAAGACAGATACAATCTTATTGTCGATCTCCAAGCATTGAAGCACTGGAGCACCAGAGTGGGAAGACCACCAATTGTTCTGGCATTCCTTTATTTATTTTTTAAAATCTGAAGAAAATCTCCAATCCAAAACTATTAGGAAGAGACGAACTTTTTTTTTATGCCGTTGAGTGCATTCCTCTTCTTTCTTTGTACAGCAGTAAAGTTTGAGTTCAAGTAGGAGGTCCCAGTTCTTGATCGCGTATCAGAATAGGATGGGGTTGGTGACCGCCACTTTAACTCGAGGCTTTTAGTCTAACAATTGATAGGCTTGGTGCGTGGATGGCCGCTTCCACGGGTTGACTTCGTCGTCTTTTACGGATTTAAAAAAGAAAAATTGTTTGAATTTTGTCAATTATAATTCATATCGTCGTTACTTATAAAATTTTATAGCTGTTAATTAACCAATTTTAAATGTAAGGTTGACAAAAAAAAAAAAGAAATATAATTTATAATTATTTAAATATCTCGGTGAATGAAGGTAACATAAAATTTATAATTTCCGTGCTAATTTCCCCGCATATATATCTTAAGATTCGATTCTTACTTTAAGTGTAACTGAGTGTTAATTGAGCCTGTTGTGGTTCTCGATCTCTTATTTATATATATTAATTAAGTTTCGAAATGCTTTGATCGATTAGATTTTCAAATTATTATTATTTCAAATTTATATTTTTTTTAATCTAAAATCAAAAAAAAAAAAATCAGCTTATAAAAATTTCCATGACCATTATAAAACCATCCAAATTATAATTATAATTTTAGATTTAGATATAATTAGATCAATTCAGTTTGAGTTAATTTTAATACAGCCCTAAATAAATCCATTTTATAGCTGTGGTGAATGGTGGTTTGTCAATAATATGGTGTTTGAATTATTCTTTAATATAATATTGCATTCAATATCATGATTTGTGGTTGCCTGGCTTAATTTGAATCCCGGATTTCCTAGTTTTGGGTTGTATAATACAACCGTATTTAAACATCAGGCATAATATTAAAAATATCCCAACGTTTTCTTTCATTTTTAATTAGATCTCAATAATTTTTTTTCTTTTCAATTTACCCAACATGTTCTGACTTTATTTTTCAATTATACCCTCCGTCCAATTATTTGTTAAATATGGATGGAATGCTGCCAATATTGGCAGACATAACTTTCATCATTTTTGGCGATGGCATTTATGTTTCCCCAGATCGTTTGAATTGAATGAATTTAAAATTTATAAAATTTATAAATTATAATAATTTTATTATTTAGTTTGATGGTTAAATTTATATATTGATAATATAATTTTTTTATGCTCATATTTAGTTCAATAATTATAATATATAGATTTAGTAAAATATTAAAAATTATTAATTAAGTATATATAATCAATTTCACCATATACTTAAAAATTTTAAAAAATAACATTGCCTATTTTAAGAGTTAGCAAATAATAAAAAATAAAAAATAAAGTTAATAGTACTTCATCTTTTCATATATATGATGAATTAAATTTTTAAACATAACCTATTTATTATTAAAATAAAAAATTATTATAAGTTATAATATCTAATTAGATTGATATAAACTACTAAAAATTATTTTTATAAAAAACACTATGATAATAATAATAAAACTGAAGTAAGTTTTTGAAATTAAAAAAATAATTTTTATTTGTTTATGATTAGGGGAGTTTTGAAATATTATTAATTTATTAAGAATAATATTGAAATAAAAAAATTGGTAACAATTCTTTATTAGTAAAAAATGGTGAATTTTATGGAAAATTAAATTTCTAAAAAATGAAAGATTTTTGTAGATGAATAATTTTTTCAAAATCTATAGATTTGAATCTTTTTTAAGTAAAAATGATGAATTTGATAAAATTTCACATCCAAAATTTTTTAATCCAAATATAGTTTAGATATTTCAAAAATATTTGAGTAAAAATATTTAAATAATTTAAAACAATAATAAATTTTGGTCAATAAACACCATTATTAGATTATGGAAAAAAAATGCCAATTGACATCATAATGAGATTTTTTTTAATTTGCAAAAATGCAATTAAATGGTTATAAAAAATCAATTTTTTTATAAAAAATCGAAAATTATTATTATTTATGTCATTCTTTAGAGAAGAAAATCCATCATAACTATATTTTAATAAGTTAATAAAATAAAAAATTATTTTAATTACTTGAATGTAATTTTTTTATTATGCAAAGTAATGATATAAATAAAACTTTGGATGGCAGAATCTCTCATTGGTTACCTCCTACGGCGGGATTCGTCAAGATTAATTAATACGGATGCCTGCTCTCTTTCCTAGTCTGAACAAAATTGTGGGTTTTATTTGCAGGGAAGGGACCTTGTGGTTGAGAAAAAGACATCTAATAAAACAAGGATCCAAATGCAAATTAAAGTCATAAAAATCTAATTTATTGATAGGTTTGAATTTTTAAAAGAACAAATTACATATAATTTTTATAAAATTTTAATTTTAATAGATAAAATTAATTTTTTTAAAAAATTAACATTATGGTGTAATTTCCTGTTATTGGATAAAAATATTATTTGAAATAATAATTATGATTTATTGATATTGAAGCTTGATTATGGTGGCTATGATGCGGTTACTGTCATTAATAGTAAATAAAAATTTCAAACATAGAAAAATTATATACTGCAGTAATAAATGAATATTATTTTAAGATGAATTCTATGGTGCATCAGGTGTAATTTATACCAAATGCCTTAAAATTATTGAATTATAAATTTTTAATCTTATCCATTGATAATAAATGATTGAGATTAAAAATTGATAATCTAATGATTTTAAAGCACATGGTGTAATTTACACTGGATGTAATACATAAACTCTCTTATTTTAATTAAATATATAGTTTCCTACATAAGGCAAGAAACTATTGGCTCGGGAACTGCGTGTCTTATTTACATCCACACTTTATGCATCCTAATGAATTACTAGCCCCACTCTATATGGGATATTTTGTGCATCCGCCGTATATAGAAGCACAATTACTCAAGTGCAATACAGCTTGGCTTGGCTCTGAGTGATGGAGTTGCGCATCGGCTGTGTATTATGCCTGCTATTCACCTTAGCCTTCGTTCAAACACTTAAGTCCTTCACAAAAACAAGCAAAAGAAATCAACGCAAGCTTCCACCAGGTCCTTCGCCTTTACCCATTGTAGGTAACCTATTTCAACTTGGTGATCAACCCCACAAATCCTTGGCCAAGCTTGCTCAAATCCATGGCCCCTTGATGTCCCTTAAACTAGGCCAACTAACAACTGTGGTAATTTCTTCTGCATCATTAGCCAAAGAAGTCCTTCAAACTCATGACCTCATTTTCTCTAATCGAAGTGTGCCTCAGGCAGTCCAAGCACATGGTCACCATAATGTCTCTGTGGGTTTGTTACCTATTGGGGCTCCATGGCGAAATCTTAGGAAAATATGCAACTCTCACTTATTTTCCACTCAGAAGCTTGATGCTAACCGAGACCTCCGCCTCAACAAAATTCAACAACTCGTTGCTGAAGTTCAAGAAAGTTGCCAAGCTGGAAAGGCGATAGATATTGGTAAAGCAGCCTTCAGGACTACGCTTAACGCCATGTCAAGTATAATTTTTTCTGTGGACTTGGGCTGTTCAAATTCGGAAATTGCAAGAGAATTCAAAGAGATATTCAGGTGTCTCTCTGAAGCAGTAGGAAAACCAAACCTGGCAGATTATTTCCCTATTCTTGGAATGATTGATCCACAACGCATTCAGCTTCGCACCACAATACATATGGGTAGGGTACTTGATCTATTTGATTCCATAATCAAAGAGAGATTGCAGGCAAGAAAAGAGAGAAGCTATATTCCAACAAACGACATGCTTGACGTTCTTCTCACTCTCAAGGAAGAGAATAAAGAATATATAGATAGAAAAACAATAAAACATTTATTCTTGGTAAATTCAATCCTTTCTTTCTCCGATTGAATTATCTCTATTATGAATGAATATATGTCTGAATCAATCATATATTAGGATCTATTTTCTGCTGGGACTGATACAACTTCAAGCACATTAGAATGGGCAATGTCAGAGATCCTCCGCAATCCTAAAACTTTATCGAAAGCACGAGCAGAGATCCATCAGAATATTGGTGGAGAAAACATGGTAAATTTAAAGGAATCAGATGTCGATCAGTTACCTTACTTGAACGCAATCATCAAAGAAACGTTCAGGTTGCATCCAGCAGCCCCTCTACTACTGCCCAGAAAAGCCGGAGCAGATGTGGAAATAGGAGGGTTAATAATCCCAAAAGATGCTCGACTGCTGGTTAATGCATGGGCAATCAGTAGAGACCCAAGTGTATGGGAGAAACCAGACTTGTTTATGCCGGAGAGATTCTTGGGGTCTGAAATTGACGCTCGGGGTCGACACTTTGAGCTAATTCCGTTCGGTGGTGGACGGAGAATTTGCCCCGGATTGCCATTGGCGATGAGAATGTTGCCTTTAATTTTGGGATCACTTATACAGTGCTTTGATTGGAAGCTTGAAGATGGTGTTAAACCAGAGAATATAAACATGGATGATAGGTTTGGCATGACCTTACAGAAGGCTCAACCTCTACGAGCCATTCCTGTTTGCGACTAATATTAATTATAGAATATGATAATGTATTTTAAATTTATTTTGACAATAAATATTAATTATAAACTTATAATTTATAAAAATTTATGTTTGATCCTAATATTTAATCCAGTGTCCGTCTTGGCTCCACTCGATAAAGTATATGTTGTCACTGTTCAAACGTTTTTTTTCTATGCGGTTTCTATCTGCCCGCTTGTTACGACTTCCTCTTGTCTTAATTTTTTTTGGAAAGAAAAAAAAAAGGAAAATTCATTGTAAAAATTAAATAATTCATTATGCAGGGGTTTGTAATGTAGATTTTTTTTGGGCTTAATTGGAGGTATTTGAATTTAAACTAACTGAATATGAAGTTGCTTTTAGTGTTATTTTTTCATAATTAATTGATTGGAAGATGGAAAAATTTATACACTAAATTTTAAAATTAAATTTATAAACAAACCAGTCTAATTGAAACTTATATATGTATATATATATAATTATTTTGCATATATAATAAATTAATAAAATAAATTTTACTTAGTTAAAAAAAATTATTCAATCATCTTTATTTAAGTAAATAATAATAATAATAATTATTATTATTATGTTTTGGAAGAATGAATTAAAAAAAGTTAATTAGATTCTACTTTCAAATACATTTATTTATTTATTTTTTGTATCACCGATCGGACTCCAAAAATCTATGAATTCTAATTAATCCGGCGCAGATTTCCAGAGCAAATTTTGTCTGCACACAGGATTTAAACTTAAGATTTAACTTAAAAAGAAAAAATGTCAAATTAGATCAATCAATTATAGTTGATAATACATTTATACCAAATAATGGATAACTTAACTAATTTTAAGACTTAATTAAATTTAGTATTAACACTAATTATATAGCTCCGTGAATCAAGCGGACTGTTATTTTTATAGCAAATATATAGAAGGACCTGTGAAAATTAGGAATTTTCAATCGTAACGCAATTAAACTAAGAAAATCCATAAGAATCTTAGCTGATGGGGATATTGATTCAGCCCGCGTGATGTGAATTTGATAAATTAATGGACTTGGCATTTGAATGGGTTCTCTATTTGCCCCACAATTTTTTTTTTAGAAAAGTACTACTTTCCAAAAAGGACATTTGAACACCCTATTAAATTTTAAACTTTTAAAATCTTTTATTAAATTAATAGAAATTTTTACTCATTTTTCTAATAAATGATAACTTTTATACATTGTATAACTCTATTAATTTAAATCCTATTTTTTTTTCTAATTTTTAAATTTTATATATATATATATTATCTAATTTGAATATATTTTAATTACACATTTAGAAATTATAAATAAAATATATGTATTTATATACTGTAAACAATTTTTTTTAATGTATCATATACTTATTATATATATATATTTTAAATATATTTAATAATTTGGACAACGCATAGATATATTTGTCAAAAATAAAAATATAAAAATATACAAAATATATACTAATATTTACATAACACTATTTATGTTTCACATATATTTTTAATATTTTGAACAATATATATATATATATATATATATATATATATATTTATTAAAAATCAAATACAGATACATACAAAACATATACCATATATTCACAATACTATATATATATATATATATATATATATATGTGTGTGTGAGGTAATATTTTATGAGTGAAAAAATTATGAGTGATTAGTGTAATTAGTGATTCCAATATTAATAGAAATATTACAAATATTTTATATGAAAATATTTCTAAAGACATAATTTTCGAAAAAAAAAATTAGTTTAAAGAGTTTTTTTGGTAGTTGGATATAAAAATTTATAATATGCAGAGAAAACAGTAGTTGTTTCGAATTCTCCATTTTTTTTTAAAATTGAGATTAAAAATTAAAAACGCATCATATTATTTTAACTAAATTAATACAACCGAGCGTTCACATCACATTTTCCAACCCAAGTGATTTTGTCACTTCCTCATTGTTTCTTTTAACATTTTGCAAAAGGAGATGTGAGTTTTATAATTTTATATGTCAAAATCCTATGTGACAATTTTTTTTAATAAAAATATTCTTAAAATTTCACTCTGTTTTTAGTTAGAAATCTAACATATATCTTTTTGAAATTCAATTCGATACAACTTGTTTCAATTTTTTTTAATAAAAATATTCTCAACATTTCACTCTGTTTTTAATTAGAAATCTAACATATATATTTTTGAAATTCAATTAATCGATACAACTTGTTTCAATTTTTTCTTTCAATTGAATTATTCCGTTAACATTTCCACCTGTGTATAACGGAATTAATGATATCTTCAATGTAACCCACCAAAGCTGATATGACAAAGAAATATTACTTTAAATTTTTTGCAATTAATTTTATGGATTAATTTTACATCGCTAATAGTTTTTAAAAAATTATGCAATGGAATTTTCCAGAAAATCCATCAGTAAATATTAAATAATTTAAGAAAATATAAATTTTGCTTAATTATCACCACAATCAATTAGATTTATGATCAAAATAGGCAATTAACACCACGTGATAACCTCATAATAAATTTTGCTCAATTAACACTATAAAATTTTTTTGCAAAGAATACATTAAATGGTTGAAAAAAACTATTATTTATAATCCATTTTTTTTGTAAATTTTTTATTATATAAATATATTATTTACGTCATTATATTGGAGAAGGAAAAAAAAAACATTTATGGAGTTTTATTTTAATACATTCCGTCAACATCATAATGGGTGTTGCAAATAGTTAAAACGTAGTCAACAGTCAGTTAGATGCTGTAAAATATCTCTTCATTTCTATGGCTACTGATCCAATTATATTTCTGTAGCTCGTAGATAAATTTCAATCCTGTTACCAGCAAGCAGGATGTCATTTGATGTGATTTAATTAGTTGGGTTGTATATGAAAACTTTAATTTATTCGGTTTGGTTCGGTTAACAATATTGAAAAACCGAGGAATGGAAATTATATATATATATATATATTTCAAAAAATTTTATTTTTTAGATAAAATAAAATAAAAATCTTAATTTATGGTGATTAATTTTTATTCATGGTAGTTGATAAAGTCCTTAGTTATGACATGTTATTTACTTTTAATCTATTATAACTGACAAAGTTAAGTTAATTGATAAAATTATGATAATTAATTTTAATTTACAATAATCATCGATCACTATAATTCTAATTTATATATTACAATTGATATTAAAGTATGACTTATGATAATCAATTGATTCTTAAAACTGATTAAACCGAATTGAATTTTGATATTTTAGTTCAATTAGGTTTAATTCTATACATATTTATGTTCGGTTTAATTATTCTTATATAAATTTGGGTTTATTATGGTTTTGTTATTACAATTTGGTTTAAAATCAGAACCGACCGATTGTATACTCCTAAATATTTCTATACAGGTGGGAATAAAATTTTTGTTCACACAATACTTCGTTTTCTGTATTACTTATTTTCCTCAGTTCTTGTGTAATCAGTGAAAGGAGAAAAAGGAAAAAAAAAAAAAAGTGATTATGTCAATCCATCTTGGTTGGTTTCATATAAAGATCAGAGTGAAATTTTGATTTCAAAATTTTTTCTTTATACCAATTATGTTATTATCAATCTGACTATAAAATTGTCTTCACTTCTGCCAATTCTCTGTTTTTCTCCGACCTAACTTATAATTTTACTCTATACCAACAAATAAAACTATAAAATTTAGAAGTGTTGGACAATTTTAGGTGAAATTTTTATTTTTTATTTTTATAAATTACAAGTATACTTATTCATTTTACGGTTTAAGACTAATCCTACTGAGATTTTAGTTACAGTTAAAGCTCCCATCTAAAGGGATTCGCACGCTAAATAAAGATGAGGAATCTGTATTTTTGGTTGGAGAGAGAGCTCTTCAAACAAATTTAGTCTATATTGTGAACTGAGTTAAAGCTTTTATATTTACATTTTTGAATTTGATAAACAACTTCGGTTGAAATTTAAAATTGAAAGAATAGAACAGAATTGCAATTTGCAACTTTGAAAGAAGAGGACATGTCAGGATTTCACAAGTCCAATTCACTAAATAAAGAAGAGGACATGTCATCTCTTAGATATAAGATATGGTATATATTTGATTTTCAAGCACTGATCCAAATATAGCAAAGGTGATAAAGATATTTGAATTAATTCCTACCGAGTATATTCATATAAATAGACACTTGAGGCATGAATTTAACCACTGAAGCAGAGTCAAAAACTTCCTAAAACATTTTCGTTAGAGAGAGTGATATGGATTTGTTGATGGGTTTCGTTTTGGGTCTTTTTCTGATGTTGGTTTTCGTTCAAGCTCTTAATTTTATTGCAAGAGGAAGCAAAACAAAATCTGGCAAGCTTCCTCCAGGTCCACCTCCATTGCCTCTTATTGGAAACCTTCTTGATCTCGGTGATCAACCACACAAGTCCTTGGCCAAATTGGCCAAGATTCATGGCCCCTTGATGAGTCTTAAGCTCGGCCGAGTAACCACCGTAGTTATTTCTTCTGCTTCTGTCGCCAAACAAGTCTTACAGATTCATGATCTTAGCTTTTCTAACCGAACAGTGGTTCAGGCTATCCAAGCTCTTGATCATCACGAAACCTCGATGCCTTGGTTGCCCATTGGGGCACCATGGAGAAATCTAAGAAAGATATGCAACTCTTACATATTCACCAATCAGAAACTTGATGCGAACCAAGACCTTCGCCGAAAAAAAGTTCAAGACTTACTAGCAGATATTCAACAATGTTGCTGTGCTGGTGCAGTAGTCGATATCAGCCAAGCAGCTTTCAAAGTCATGCTTAATACCTTGTCTAGTACTGTGTTTTCACTGGACTTGACCGATTCAAGTTCTGAGACTGTGAGGGAGTTTAAGGAGGTTGTGAGGGGGATTATGGATGAGCTAGGACGACCCAACTTGGCAGATTATTTTCCTATTCTCAGAATTATTGATCCTCAAGGTATAAGGCGTCGGATGATGATTTATGTTGGGAGAGTGCTTGATTTATTTGATCTTATAATTGACGAGAGGTTGCAGCTAAGAAACAAGCAGGACTATATCCAATCAGATGACATGCTCGATACTCTACTCTCCCTCAATGAAGACAGCAAGGAGGAGATGGATAGAAATCGCATCAAACACTTGTTTTTGGTTAGTTGATTTTTTTTTTTCTAAATTTTTTAATGCGAGTCAGTAACATAATTTCATTTAAACCATATTTAATTAACAGGATCTATTCGCTGCTGGGACTGATACAACTTCAAGCACATTGGAATGGGCAATGACAGAATTAGTCCGCAACCCAAAAATTTTTTTGAGAGCACGACAAGAGCTTGAGAAAACAATTGGCAAAAGCAGGTTGCTGGAGGAATCAGACGTTTCAGGATTGCCTTACCTGCAAGCAATTATCAAAGAAACCTTGAGACTGCACCCACCAACTCCCTTATTACTCCCCCGCAAAGCCGCTGCCGATATTGAAATCTGTGGCTTCACAGTCCCAAAAGGGGCTCAGGTGCTGGTGAACGCATGGGCCATAGGTAGAGACCCCAGCCTGTGGGAGAACCCTGACGCTTTCACGCCTGAGAGATTCTTAGGGTCAGATATTGATGCTCGAGGCCGAGATTTTCAGCTTATTCCATTTGGTGCTGGTCGACGAATTTGCCCTGGAACGTCAATGGCAATGAGAATGCTACACTTGATGTTGGGTTCGCTTATAGTGTCCTTTGATTGGAAGCTTGAAAATGGAGTTACAGCAGAAACCATGGATATGGAGGATAAGTTCGGTATCACTTTACAGAAGGCTCAGCCTCTGCGAGTAATACCAGTGCCAATGTAACACTATTCAATCCTTTCTATATTTATATTGATCGATACAAAATTCTTAGATAGATTGAGTATACTACGTCATTCGTAAACTAATTTAATTAGATAATTCAGATGACGTGATAGACTAAATCTCCTTAAGAATTTATTTTTGATCAATTATGTGCTGTAAATGCAACCAACTAGCACTCTATCTTAATCATGTTGGAATTTACTAATGTATACTTGAAATAACGAAAATAATGCATAATTTGGTCTTGATTTTTGTCTCATTTATTCTATATTGAATTTCTATTTTATACTAATTAATCTCTTAAAAATTATTTTTTTAAAATTTTATTATGTTATTAAATAATTATTTATGTATAGGTGGAAAAAGAAGAAGAGAAATATGAATATTGGATCGATTTTTTCTCTTAATTATGTAAATTCTAACGTTTATATGTACATAAATAATTATTTAATTAAGAATTTAATAGAATATAAATTAATATATAAAAACAGAATATTTATTAGAACATCATTATTCTGATAGCACAAGTTTATATGACAATTGAATTTAAAAAATTTGTAGTTAAACTCAATTTATAATGTCATTACTAATTCAATAATATAGTAATATATATATATATATATATTGTATTCATATCAATAATAAAAATAAAATAATCAAATACATATAATTATATTATGAAATTAGTTTATAAATAACGATATCATATTAAATCTACCTAAAAATTGTTTTCTCAGGGACGACAAAGAAATTTGCATTTCAAAGAACACTGAAGCTGAGATGCATGGCAATTGGCCCAACACTTCCTCCAGCATTCACGACGTTCATCATCGATATTAGCCTTCACATGTCCTGCAGCTACCACCATTGCTAGTACTAATATTGCTAATATTGCAATTATTCTAACACCTTTCCCCGCCATGCCTCTCATTAAATCAAGTTATTGGTGTGTTCATCTGAGTCACCCTCCCTTTTATACCGCAAACATATTCTGAAATGTCAAAACTTAATTTTATTTATTTATTTGACTTTGTGTGCTGCCATTATTATATAATCCAAATCAAGGATTTTGTGTAATCTAAACTTTTCCTGTTTTTCATTTATGTGTCAGATAGCTATCTAAATTTTGACAACTATTATAACTTGTGATTCTTAACCATTTATTATTATTATTATTATTATTATTATTATTATTAAAAAGGAAACTGAAAAAAAAAATATATATATACATGTGCACAGCCACCAATCTCTTATTGTTAACCAGCATGAAGCATGGGTCCCCAATTGACTAATTAAAACATGCCAGTGATTGAGTTGCCTATACAACTGAACACCAGAACTCAACCAATGCACCTAGAAAGAAAACAGAATGATGCAATCAGCAAATTTTGATTCTGTTGTTGTTCCTTTCTGTTGGAGAATTGTCTCACGGGAAAAAGAGGAAAAAATATACAAAATATAAATGTAAAGGGAGCCATACCAAAATGCAAAACGACTTACTCACCAATTTCAAGTTCACAAATTCTCATTTTTCCATTTGCAATGGATTTGGCCCATCTTCAAAAATTTTAACATGATATCAAAGCTAATTATCTTCCGTTCTATAGATTTAAAGAGTACAAATTCAAGCAAAGAAAAAATAGATATTTGAGACCTTTGAGACTCAATGAATACAAGCCTAGAATGTAAAAATTCAATTGTTACATGCTGAATCTTGATCCATATAATATTATAGACCAAGACTCATCACACATGTAAAAAGCGGTGACAATTTATAAATAAATCAAGCTCACACAGCTATCAATCACACAGTGACATTTTTATAAATATTCATTATCTGTCATTAAATAAAAATTTATTAGTTCATTAAAAAATATTAATTAGTTCATTAAAAAAAGTTTATTATGAATGAACTACATATTCATTAGTTTATTAAAAAATGTTCATTACCAATAAAATAAAGTTTCGTTAGTTTATTAATAAGATTTATTGCCAGTAAATTGAAAAGGTTAATTACGAATGAACTAAAAATTCATTAGTTTATTAAAAGAGGTTTATTAGTTCATTACAAATAAAGTAAATATTCATTAAACTAATGAAAAGATTCATTATGAATAAACTAATGAGAAGATTCATTACGAATAAATTAAAAAGGTTCGTTAGTTTATTAAAAAATATTCATTAGTTTATAAATAAAAATTTATTTCTTATATTAATATAAATTTATTTTATTTTTCTGTATACTTAATTTAATTGATATTTTTTTATATTTTCATTTGTAAGTATGAATTCATTGAATTATTTATTTTAAAAAACTCAAAACGTAATAAAAAATTGAGATAAAACGTAATGTAAAAACAACAAATTGAAACAAATAGCATATAAAAACGCAAAAAAGAATACAAAATAACGGTTGATTTTGTTTTAAAATAAAATAAATATTTATCAATAAACTAATGAATTTTTTACTAATAAATTAATGAATTTATATCAATAAATGAATTTGTATAAATTTATTTTATTTACAAAATTGTTATATTACCTCTCTCAGGTGTTTGATCCATATTGCAATGTGAATCCTGATCCAGAATATAATTTGCTATAAAAATCATGGCCGGCAAAAATATAATTGGACTTGAAGAGGAGTGTTGGAGAATTGTCCCACATTAAGAAGAAAAGAAAAAAATGAGCAAAATATAACTATATAAGTCTTCAATCTCTCATTTAATATGAATCGAGCCCATCAATTTCAACATTTTCCATTGAAAGTCACCACGTTGACAACCAAAACAGTAAACCAGTAGACATTGGAGCAGCATCAGAAACTCCGAAAGGACAAAAGTCAAAAACAAAAACTGTTAAACAGAAGAAAGAAAGCAAAACCCACATTCCATAAGTTGTATCATCGCATTGTTTTTAACTAGACGGACCAGCTGGCTTAACCGGTTTGGAATGAATCACTCCAAAATTTAAGCTCTTGCAGACTTCACAAAATAAGCCTGAACAAGGCTTCATCGGCCTCTCTGTCTTGTAGACAGATTATCTTCGTTGTTAACTGCAATGTCCTCTTCTTTCTATATATACCTATAGTCTACTATAAATACCTCAATGGGGTTAGTGCAGTAACTCCAACTCCAACCATCTAATTCTTAACTTTCACTGCCATCATGGGGAACAAGAGGACTATACAGATGCCAGCCATGGCAGTTATCCTTCTTGTTACTCTTACTTCCTTGTTGAGTTTCTCTCAAGCAATCATTACTAAGGAAGCAGGGAACAAGAAAATTATCAGCGAGAAAAGTGACTTAGAAACTTATATTGTCTTTATAACAAAGCCAGAAGATGGATTTTCAGAAGAATCTCAAAATTTAGATAGCTGGTATCAGTCATTTTTGCCAGCTAGTATTTCCAAATCAAACAAGCAACAACGCATAGTTTATTCCTACCGAAATGTGGCCAGTGGGTTCGCAGCAAAGCTGACAGCAGAGGAAGCAAAAGCCATGGAAAAGAAGGTTGGTTTTGTGTCAGCCCGACCTCAAAAAATTTTTTCCCTGCATACAACTCATAGTCCCAACTTCTTGGGTTTGCACCAGAATCTAGGACTCTGGAGGGACTCAAATTACGGAAAGGGAGTGATTGTTGGTGTTCTAGATACTGGAATAACACCATATCACCCTTCGTTTAGCGATGAAGACATGTCTCCTCCACCAGCCAAATGGAAAGGGAAATGTGAATTTAATGGAACTGCATGCAACAAGAAACTCATTGGTGCTAGAAATTTTATATCAACTGAGCACCCTTCACCTGCAGAACCATTAGATGATGTAGGGCATGGCACACACACAGCCAGCACAGCAGCAGGTGGTTTTGTAAAGGGTGCCAGTGTGTTTGGTAATGCCAATGGCACAGCAGTTGGAATGGCACCTTTAGCTCACTTGGCAATCTACAAAGTTTGTTCTGACTTTGGTTGCTATGAAAGTGACATATTGGCTGCAATGGATACAGCAGTTGAGGACGGTGTTGATGTTCTGTCTCTGTCTCTTGGCGGTGGTCCGGCTCCTTTTTCTGAAGATGGAATTGCAGTGGGTGCATTTGGAGCTATGCAAAGTGGAATTTTCGTTAGTTGTTCAGCAGGGAATTCTGGCCCAGATAATTTCACTTTATCAAATGAGGCTCCTTGGATTCTAACTGTGGGAGCAAGCACCATTGATAGAAGCATAAGATCAACAGTAAAGCTTGGAAATAATCAAGAATGTTTTGGGGAATCACTTTTCCAGCCAGAGGTTACAACTCAGCAGTTTCTGCCTCTAGTTTATCCAGGCCAGGATGGAAATCAATCAATGGCTGTATGTGCGCCAGGGTCACTGGAAAGTGCTCAAGTAAAGGGGACGATAGTTCTATGTGATAGAGGTGGGTTGGTAGGAAGGGTTGAGAAAGGGCAAGTGGTTAAGGATGCTGGTGGTGTCGGCATGATTCTCGCAAATGAGGAGGCAGACGGTTATAGTACCTTAGCTGATGCTCATGTCCTTCCTGCATCACATGTGAGTTATGCTGACGGGATAAAAATAAAATCCTATCTGAACTCGACATCCTCACCAACAGCAATGTTACAGTTTGATGGCACTGTAATTGGTGTGCAAACAGCTCCCATGGTTTCTTCATTCTCTTCTAGGGGCCCAAGCATTGTGAGTCCCGGCATCTTAAAACCAGACATTATAGGTCCTGGTGTTAGCATTCTAGCAGCCTGGCCAGTTTCCGTGGAGAACAAGACCAATACAAAAGCAACATTTAACATGATTTCAGGCACCTCAATGTCTTGCCCTCATCTTAGCGGCATTGCTGCTTTGCTGAGAAGTGCTCACCCTGACTGGTCACCGGCTGCAATAAAATCTGCTATTATTACTACAGCAGATTTGTTAAACATGGGCGGCCAGCCAATTGTTGATGAAAGACTTCTTCCTGCTGATGTCTTGGCCACTGGAGCAGGCCATGTAAACCCATCAAAGGCCAGTGATCCAGGTCTTGTGTATGATATCAAGCCTGATGATTATATTCCCTACCTGTGTGGTTTGGGCTACTCAGATAGAGAAGTCACATACCTTGTGCAGCGAAAAGTCAAGTGCAAAGAAGTGAAAAGCATACCTGAAGCACAACTCAATTATCCTTCGTTCTCAATCGTGTTTGGACCTAAAACTCAAACATATACCAGAACGGTAACCAATGTCGGTGCAGCTAACTCATCTTACACAGTTTCTATTGTTCCACCGCAAGGATTGAATATTGCAGTTTCGCCTTCTAAGATTTCTTTCACTAAAGTGAAACAGACAGCAACATATACAGTGACATTTACAAAGACAAGCAGTGCAAATGGGAAGCCATTCCTTCAAGGTTATCTGAATTGGGCTTCTGATCGGCATTCGGTTAGAAGCCAAATATTAGTCCTATTCTCAGATGAGGACTAGCCACCTGAGGCAATGGCAACCACGATGTGCAAGTTCAGACGTCTTTTTCAATTATACAATATGATAAACTTCTTTCAGCATGTTTAGGTACCATCAAATAAAACAAACACAGGAGCATAAATCCTGTTACACAGGGTTGTATCATCCGATGAAACAGTAACTCAAAAAGTGTTTTTGGTCTTCATTTCTAATTTGATTGATTTTGTCTCACATATTCGTAAATCGTGGCCTAACAACCAGAATACAGTAACTCAAAAAGTGTGCTAAATTCTTGAGGTCGCAGCATCAAGAAATCATGCAGCATTATCATCAAGAATATACTATTAGTATCTTGCAGACTCAATCTGTTGATGCCCATAAAAGGTTCCAGGGAAACTGACAAAGAAAGGGATAAGAGCAAATTTCTGGAGGTGTTTGATGAGCATCTATGGTTTGATTTACAAACTTAAGAAAATTTCTCCTTCTAACAATCTCTTCCTTAAGTTAAAGCAAAACTACCCATTTTATCTATAAGATACAATTCAATGAGGAATAAATGATTCAAAGGAAAATTACAAAAGCCAAGTGGCAATGATTGCACTGGTGCAACTTGGTCACTCCTTACAGGTATGGTTTTGGGAAGCCGCTTAAATACTCCATCTCTGGATGTTGATTGCAAAGGTTTTCTAGGAACATGCAAATTATGTAAAATAGAAAAAGAAAAGAAAAGACAATCTAAAGATCAAGTATTATTTATTCATCATAATACAAAGCAGTAACTTGTCAATCATCCTTCAATATCCCATTCGACATACAACACATCTATCACATAATTCAAATTGGATAAATAGAAGATTGAAGACACTGAATCTACCTTAAAAACGCAATAGCTCAACATTCCTCTTCAGCTTCCTTGCACTCAATAGCCTGGCTACTCTCTGTTTGTTCTTTGTACACACACCAGGCCATCAGGTCCGAAGAGGCTGAATTTAAAGGACTTGATTGATGTGCAAACAATAAGTTGAAAGTCCCAAATGCATATGCAAATATGGTCAGTGTTGTACAAAATGATTGATATCAGGGACAGCTGAATAATTTTCTGCCCACTGCCTACTGGCGATTTTCACAGAAATGAAAGCACTTTATTTGGACAACAATGATGATCAGACTACAAAACCCAACCCAAAATCTGGGAATAGGAATTCCATAATTTACCAGCAGCCTCTTACAGAATCTTTCATAATGCACAAAATAACATAATCAGAAAACAACAAAGTTGATCTTAGATTCTCATATCTCCCTTCCCCATATAAGCATCCAAGGAACTAATTTGAATCATAGATCATCTACCAAAAATAAATTATCCGGAGCATCTGATATTCAAATGTGGTTCAACCCAAGCTTCAAAGGAGGGAAAAGGATTTCTTTAGCATTTCATGGCTAAACCATTCCTCGTATACTCATTGTCGACATTTCTGGTACAAAAAGTGAGGTAGAAAACCACAGCACACACTGACTCATCAACCAAAACCAGGAGGCACTTCAGGGTCCTCATCACTACCGTCACATGGCTGCTTATGCTCTACATCTGCAGAAAAGCCAGGTGGTGCACCAGGATCAATGTCATCTGATTCCAGTATATCTTTTGAGTGGTTGGGCCCTTGCTTCTGCTCTTCCCCAATTCCTCTACTATGCATATTCAACCGTAACTCCTCTCTGGTTTCATGGTGATTTTGATGATTACTGGACAAAGAGAAACCTGGTGGTTCCATTGGCTCAACATCAGACAAATTGCCATCCTCAGGAGTAGCTGAGGCCTTGAGAGTGCCCTCATTGCCCTTATTGTCATCTTCATTCTGAACCCCAGCATGATCAGAAGATTCACCCACTTCCTTCTTGTCAGGCTCAACCAACTTATTATAGACTGATTGTACAGTCTTTGTTATTTCATTTTTCATGCCATCACTTGATCTTATTATTTTCCACACACCATCAGAAATCTTGTTCATCACTTCACTCCTGGTAATCACAAACAGAACAGAGCTGCCATTGTCAAATCCCACACAATTGCAGACACATCCAAATTTTAAAGTAGATTCTTCAAATGATCAACTAAATCCTGGTATTAAGATTTAAGTCTTTCAAAAAAGCTTAGGACATGTTTAGTTGTGGAAAAAAATGCTTGTTTTCTAGAAAACTACTCCAAGAAAATTAGAAAATGGAACTATCTGTTTGGTGGTAGGATTTTCCCATTTAGAAATTTAGAAAATTATTTTCAGAATTTTCTAAATTAGAAATAGTATTTAGAAAACATAAAAAGGATTTTTTCTAATTTTCTTTGATAAAAAAAAGTATCCGTATTTTCCATGAAAACACGTAGTTTTCCAAAACTTATATGTTAAGTCCGTCATTTCATTTGAGACTATGGGCTAAAATACCCAAACCATAGTTATTAAAGGCGCAAGGTGCACTAAGACGCTAAAGAGTCCCGGAGTCTAGGTGCAGGCGCACGCTCAAATGACATAAGGCACAAAAATAAAAAATAATAATAAATTTTATTATTAGACTACTAGTAATGTTATATAATATTATAACTATTAAAATTTAAAACACATAAGTCATAAAAAATAAAATACTTAATTAAAATTTGAAATCCTAAACACATAAGGCGCCTAGGCTTACTAAAAACTTAAAGTCCTAAAAATACAAGGATCATTTCTTCTTCTTTTTTTTTGGTTCAGCAACTTCTTCTAAATTGTGTTGTTTATGGAGGCTGAAACATATGTTTTCTTTGCCCTACTTTTTTTTTTTTTCCTTTTTTATTGTTTGTTTTGGAAATAATTAGGTTTGGTAACGTCTACTAAAATTTTTTTTCATTTTATAATCAATAGTTCAGATTTACTCACACTAAAAAAAAAATTCAAATATTTAACTAATGTCACAAAGACACCCATTTAGAGAACCTTGCCTTAGGCCTAAGGCACACTAAGGTGTGCGCCTTTATGGCAGCGCCCACCTTTGGGTTTTCAAGGCGCTAAAGCTGGCGCTTAGTGTGCCTTGCGCTTCAAGCACACCTTTTAACAACTATGACCCAAACAACAATAACAACTTTTTTTTTCTGTTGTTTGTGGTAGTGAGGACAAAGCTGCATCCTCTATTGTCTATCCTTAGGCGATCAACACGTTTTATCATTCTAATGGCACATCTCATTTTATTTTTTTTCTCTAATTTTAGTTTAATAACATTATAGAATAACTTATATATATTGATTTAGGACATAAATTTGACAAGACTATATGAATTTATATTTTATTTTATTATTATTTAAATCTTCATATACTTTGCAATATTCTTCATGACTATATTATTCTGTGTAGTATAAATGTAATATAAATCCAACAACAACAACAATAATAGTAGTAGTAGTGGTAGAAAAACCAGAAGATAAAATCATTGAAAACACATGCAAACAAACATATTTTCTGTTTTCAATTTTCAAGTTTGGAAAATAGAAAACAAGAAAATCAAAGAAAAGAAAATAAAAACTGGAAAATGAAAACAGAAAATGTTTTTCACAACTAAACAACTCCTTAGATTCCTAAATTTCTTCCCCAACCCAAAATTTAACACAAGCAGGCCTCCAAAACCATGAAATACATAATAACATTTTATTGCGGATGCATATGACCTCATTTCTAAATAATTCTAAGGACTTCAAAAATCTTGAAATTCAAAATAATTGAAAACTGCAAAAAAGAAAATGAAAAAATAAATAAATAAATAAATAAACTTACCCGACCTCATCATATATGTCATCAGAAAGTTGTCTAAGTTTCAGGTTTTCAGCTCCTGGTCGATTAAGTGCTGTTGACTTCCTTACAACAGAAACAATGCTATTGCGCAATTCTTCCTGCAAATTAAAGCCTTATTTAGTCATTTATGTTGTTAAGAGAGAGGGAGTGAGAGATGAACTAGAACAAAACAAGCAACTCAAATATGCCTTTCAACCTGAATCCTAACTTGTGTGCATTTTGACTTATTCATAACAAGGAGGGTAAGAAAGGCTCCATGAAGTTTTATTATTTTTTTACCCCTAAGACCATATAGAAGATTTCTAAGGTTGTTGCAAATGGGCACTTATGGTTATTGCTCTGTGATTACGAATGGAGTAACTATGACTATGGGTGGATCATATAGAGACTGATTTATTTATGCCAATACAAGTCAAAACAACATTGATGAGGTCGTCTTCCAGAAAAAATCTTGCTCATATATCAGAAAAGCTTTTACATGTAAGTCTTAAACTATTATTAGTGCTTCACCTCCTCCTAATTGAGGCCAATCCCATGTAAATATAAACAAATATCTCTTTTCTTCAGTTCTTTTCTTGTATAAGTCAGCTATGGAATGGGCTCCCGCCCTTTCTTCTAATACTGATAAGTTCAGGAGCAGACCTGTTTAATTTAAATTTCATTAAAAATAAGCAGCTCGATAAAAATAAATAAGTAAAGCAATTTCATGAACAAAAGATTCTAATCTTATTTAATATATCCCTCTTCCATTCTTCCACTCAGCTCTATATTTAAACATGATATGATCATAGAGTGAGATTAAAGTAAAAACTAAAAATACAAGAACTTGGACCGTTATTAGATAAAATGAAGCATTAAATTTCGAATAATTTTATGCAAAGCAACTGCTTTCGAAAAACCCTAGGAGAGAATGAGAGAGATTAGAAAGGTAAGTAGGCGTACGTCGTCTCTGAGCTTGTGGATGATATTGAGACGGAGGTTATCGAAGTCACCGTCGTCCTTGAGTTTAGTAACTACTTCGTCTTTGCTTACTGTTTTCTTCGTCTCCTCCTTTTGACTTCTGCTCTCCATTGCCTTATCTGTGCTTTACTGTTCTCTGCCCCCTCAGTATTTTACTTTGGCAATAACTCGGTCCAACAGCACAACACAAACCTAGGCTAGAACGACCCTTTTTTTGTTTCCTTTTTTTCATTTTAATCAAAATAGTAATATTTACACTGTTTTGGATTAGGATTTCTCGTAGTTATGAAAGAAGGATAATTAATCATTACCCTAATCATTTGATTGGTAGTCTGCCTCATTTGATTTGTAACAACTTAATATCAGAACTGTTACATAAAACACAAAACTATTACATAGTAAATACTCTAATTATTTGATTTGTAGCAATTTAATATATAAATTATTATGTAGAGCACAAAAATATTTAACCTTTAATTTTACAATACAAAATCCTCTCGTCACTCTCTGTTAACTCTATTAACAACCGCTAACAAACAAAATACTAACGTAGACTTTCCAGTTAAAAAAGAGGAATGCTGCCAGTTTAATTTATGTACAGTTTGGTAACAACCCCGTAAAAACCCTATTATGCAATTGGATCCTTAAGAATTTTGGTACAAAAAGTATACAACGTTACAACACAATCCCCCAATTTTTGGGATTATAACAGACTGCGCAGTTCCGTTAGGGCAAATTGGAACATCTCCACCAGATAAAGATAGGGAACTATAGCTGATGATGTGAAGCATTGAATCAATCCTCAGATGAATGGTGTGTCCTCTTACGTGTGTGGCACCGGTCAGTTACTAAACTTGAGTTTCTGCATAGTAATTACTAAATCCATGGATGAAGGCATGCAGGAATGCAATTTGGATTCAAAAAAGTTAACTGAAGTTGATACTTACGAATCATCCTCGAGGTTTTTACTTCTTGATGGCTCTTGTTTTGTTCGGGATGACCCATCAACTGCCTGTAAAGAGTTAAATGGCTCAGAGTAGAACCATTACATAAAACAGGTAAGCACAAGGTTAAGTCACAGCCAGATCTAATGAATCTGGAAAAACACATGCTCAAGTGTATTTTCTTAAAATTTTAATATAGCCACAGACTCTGATGATTTTTGCACATTGAAGGTCATCAACAGGTGTATGTCTACATGGAATGGCAAAACAATAACAATTTTTCAACTGCTGTTCCCAAAGAATTTCCAGCGCTTCAGCTAAAGGCCAAGTGCTCATATACACAAATCACAATTCCATTAGCAAGAGCGACTGCTGCAATATGCATTCACCCTCACCTCGACTTTTGGAAGAGGGTGAAAAGATAAAGTAACGCATATAAAATGGAAAAATATCTCAAAACCACCACCAACACCCACTTCCAAATACAGATCTACTGGCAGCCATAAATTTCACTCATCTAGCATTATCATTCAGATCAAAGTTGGACCCTTCCTCTATTCTTTCGACTCTTACCATGTTCCATATGCATGATCCAGAACTCATTCCTCCAAGAGCATAATATCTAGTTGCGGGAATAAAGAGAAAAGATAATTTCCAATGTTAATTTACTCTCTAACACCTTACCGGCTTACCCCACCCCATATCTGGTCACATTTTTCAAATGATGTATAAATCTTTCCATCTCTTTTCAAGAGATATTACATAATTTAATAGCTGAAGCAAAAGTACGAATGTTGATATCATCATTAATCAGAACTGTGAAGGGTCCAAACTTATGGATCAAGTGCTTGATAGTTAGATACAAACAACATGATGGGAGATTGCAAATGCAAATAACTGAATACTAAAAGTAGTAAAGCCAGAGAATGGAACATGAGGTGGCAAATATTTTCAAATAACATCATATCTACAGATCCACAATGATAAAACATATGCAACAAGCTGGTACAGTGTCCAGAAGAAATTTGTAATATAATTAAACCAAGATGAAACTTCAATATAACCAACAGAGTACTATATTATCAGGTAAGTATACTGACAGGTAAGCTTAATTGTCTGATGCTTCTGCTATGCACTTCCAGATACTCTTCATAGGTCTGCAAGATAAATCAAGAGCAGAAGCCATTTAACAGAGTAAGATGACATAAGCATAATGCTAATAAATCACAAGAATATCACAGGCATATTCACTATTCTATGCCTAATAAAACCGTCACAGCTTGTACTCTACATAAACATCATGCAGAAACCAAGTCTGTAAAAGCATGCAAAACAAAAAGTTTTGCTGAAGATTCAATATATAGTCAACTAGGAGTGTTCAGGACACTAAATCAATAGTCCTGCAGTCTGTTACGTGCTTACATCCTTGTTGAGAAAAAGATTTTGGATTATTATGCCCAACTGGAAAAATTAAAATGCTACTTATAATGAAGACATCTACTACAGTGAAATATTGAATATCCTCAACCTAGTGAGAACTAGATCTATTGACAAACTAAGAGAGTAACAAGAGAGTGGACATTAATATAGCATTTGGAAATTGAAGATCAGATGAAGGCAATTGTAAACTACTGATGATACCAATTGGATGATGAAACCATGTAGCTGCAAATTATATTCATCCTGTTGCTCGAGTCTTTATGAATATAGAATACAATTCCTTTCAATGATATAATTTATACACTTTCAAGAAAATAGCTGTCTAAAACTTACATTATCTTCATTTAAGGTTTAAAAAATTACAATGAAAATACACTGAAGAGATAACTGTCCAGTAAGCAGAAAAACTGCACAGAAGATATTAATTACACTTGCTAAGAATGGAGAAATGAAGATAGGACCCCGATATACCATTTCAAGAAAATCATCCTCAGTCAGTGTGCTAGCAAGAGGACTTTCTGCTGTCAAGCCCCAAGCATCAATTTTAGAAGGCATGTCACTCTGCACTTGCAAATTTCTAGGACTTCCACTTGTTCGAGAACGTTTCACCGTGGATGCTTTTGAGGCACCAGAAGCAATAGGCAAATTGCTAGATCCTTGGCGTGCCAAATGAAATCTGCTTGCTTCAGCATGATGTTGGTAGAGAAAGGAAGGATAAGGCACGTCCATCCTACACCATGGCATATGTAGTGCAGGGGCATTATATTCTCCATCACCCAGTGAACATGGAGGGTCTATACAATGCCTTTTCAGAGAAACGTAATCCCTAGGACAAATATGAATCATCAGAACTAACTCATCCACTCTCTTAGTAAAATGCATTTGCTTTCAATTTGCAAGAAACTTATACCTTTTCAGCATGCCACTAATGTCATTCTCACCATCAATTAGCTCACAAAGAGCTTCTCCTACATCTTCGGGTAATTCCTTCAAAATATGAACCAAAAGTCATATAACAATTTCAAAGTGCTGGAAAGTTAAAAAGCACAGTTACCTGGCAGTCTCTACTAATTTTAACAGGTTTATAGTCATTCAGTGGATTCTTGAGATGAAGTGTCTTTTGGAAAGGCAAGTCATTTAATTGCAGCCATTTAATCTTAAAACTGCGTCCCCAAGGATTACTTTTACCACATCCTTGGCTCCAGATGTTGTCACGCCTCCACCCAACAGAAGACATCATTTGGGCATATCCTTGGAAGAAACCACTCATGTTCACACTAAATATTAGAATGACTTTACCAGAATTCTGCAAAACATATGCTTCTTTATAAAACATCAAAATTGAGAAAGCAGTACATGACATTAAAGTAAAGAGACTTACATGAAAGGCCTCTTCCAAAATTGGTTCATTCATGACTTGAGTGGCCCAAATTCCTTTCTCAATTGATAGTTGAATGTTATCATGGTTCAAACTCTTAATGATGAAATATCTTGTATTATACAATTTACCCTTATTGCTCAATGATAAACTGCCCACACGATCATGACCTTCCTTTTGGGCCCACAGACAATAAGCATCCTCATCAATTCTGTAGATTGGGCTCTCTACAAAGAACAAAGATTCTATGTTAAGCTGACTATTAATTTGACACCATTAAGGTTTATTCCATTGCAAAAATTGAGGAGAGCATTAAAGAAAGAGGGCAAAGAAAGATCAGAAAGGAAACAATATAGAAATGTACCCTATCAACAGGGAACTTAATAGCACCATCTACAGCCATTTCATCCATGACTTGTACACGTAAAATCAAAAACAATTCCAGCAGATGCATTATTCATGTTATTCTTAATCACAGTTTTTCTAGTTTACTTGCAGAGCATCCAAAACCAGGGTACCTTAAGCTTATGTAGTGAATAAGAGCAAGAAAGGAAATATTGACCACCACAAGAAAGATTAAAGGTAGTTCATATGAACCATATTTTGTCTAACTACTACCAGAACACAATCTCTTGAAGAAATAAATACAATATAAATTGTACCAATTTCTTACCCGGATCATCAAAAGTTCCAATGTCATGTTTCAATTCAGTTACTGAGGAGTCAACCACAGATGCATTTTCTCTTGCAGTATCAGAAGACATCCTTATTGACCTCCTACATCAGATTTCTGATGCAAGTCAATACCACAAACTAAATGTATAGATGAAAAAAGAGTTTTATTCTTATAGACGAAAAAAGAATTTTATTCTTTTCTATGAAAGAAAAATTTAAAGATTAGAAAAGAAGGGGATTGGAAAAGAAATATACAAGTGAAAAGCCACAAAAGGGCACAGAAAAGGTAGACTACGAAAACTGTAACACAGGATTTCCAAAAAATACTGCAGAACTTTTAATGACACTGGGAAGTGTAAGCATCAATCACCAAAAATCCATAGCAATATCAAAGATATAAGCAAATTATAGTATTCCATGAGTAAACTTTTAGAATTCAGATGCATGGAATGCGTTCACTATCTCACATAAGGACAATTTTCTAGCAGTTTTTTTTCCCCTATATCAGAATATAATTGACGAACCACCAATTGTGCTGACTAAGGTAGAATTCAAATTCCTAATGTTGCATAGTATACAGACAAATATTAACACCAATTAATAGTTCAACTCAATTAATCCAATTGAAAAGCAACGATTGAAACACTTGAAGGAAAAATCTGGAAGTTATCCTTAAGAGTTGTTCCGTTATCTCTTAAGACCTTGAAGGCTAGGACATCTATGGTAGCTAATTACCTGAGAAAACAAACTCATTCTACTTCACCAAGCATATGGAAATTCATAGCCCAACACCTAACAAAGACACTTGGCCATTTTTCTATCGACAGGAATTATCAACAACCTAATCCGTTTGCTCATTCACAAGGCTTTAGATAATAGATAACAAATACCAGCAAAACACATAATCAAATCGTTGGTATCAATTTCCCCAAAATACACATGTAAGAGAAAAATAGTTAGCATCCGACACTCAACTAACGAAAATAGATAGAAGAAAAAACACACATTAAATTCAAATATTAAATTTTCCAAGCTTTTCCCGCACATTTCCAGAAGCCAAATAAAACCAAAAAGAAAACTCCCGCAAATCCGAAGCTCAAAAACTAAAGATAACAAAATTACATAAAGAAAGAAAGAGATTGAAGATCTAAAGTACAACGAAAGTTGAGAAATGAGAAGAAAGAATACCTGTATAGAGAAAAAAATGGAGTAGGAATTCGGGGAGATAGAGTGAGAGAGAGCAGAATTGTGAGGAGTGTTGGTGATTAAGCGCTGTGTGTAAAACTCGAAAACCCTAGTCGTTTTTTACCCTTCGGCCTCCGGATTTCTCTCTCCTTCCTGTTAACCAACCAACCAACCAACCTTGAGATTTTTATCTCTTAATAACAGTCAGCGATCCGGATTAGATCTAACGGTGGCGGCTGAGCATTAAAAAAAAAAAACTCAGAGTAAATCAAATAGTGGGCTTGGGCCGAACCTTCGAAAAATGAAAAAAAAAAAAACACCGACCGACTATTTTTAAAACATAATTATCAAAATCCCTACACTATTAATTTAACTAAAGACCAATTTTGACTTCACGTTTTTCCTTAATACCATTATCTTTTAAAATTAAATAAATCATATCTAATTCCTATAATCATGCGACACAATTTGTTTCCTTCTTCACATCTATCTCTTTCTCTTTTTTTTTCATCGGTGAAAAAGAATATATAAGTAATACACAACTCGAAAGGGAAAAGAATGAGACTAGAGTCTCACTTTACTTTTTTTTTACATCTCTTCTGCATGTTTATTTATCTCAATGATTTTTGGCTTCTCTTCCCCTGGATCAGTGCAAAGCCTTGAAGACTATCTTCCTTTAAGAACAATTGTCCAACAAAGAAGATTTGCTACCATGTGCTACCATACTCAAATCATCTTGCTTTATTTTTTTTTTAAATTTTTATTTTATTTTATCTCATCTCTTCTTCTCTATTGGAACAAGCATTTCAAGATTTTCGCCGATCATCCAACCACGCGTGTGGAGATTCATGTCAAGGAAAATGATGTTTTTGTTGCCGATTTGATAGGAATAGCAACTTTTCTGGTAAGAAAATCATTTCAGGCGAAACAATTAGTAAGTAGATACCAATAATCGGTCTTAATAGGAATAGTTAAATAGTTTAGGCTATAGATAAATTAAATGTTTTTATTTTTTTTCTTCCATTATAAAGAACTTAATCTCTATTTGACTGATAGGCTAATTTAGAATTTTTATGAAAGTCTTTATGTTGGTCATCCTTGTACATATACATTAAATATAACAGTTATGACTTTAAAAAAAAATATCAGTTTCATCATTAAAAATAATTAATATTTATGCAGGATTTAGTATTAGATAATATTCACATAACTTTCATATAACCTACCTGCATGTAATGTGCTTGATGTGACATAATCAAATTAAAGCATAAGATGTGCAGAATTCAGTATCATATACTTTAAATATAACTTAATATAGTCTTCAAATAACATACAAATACTGTAGTCAATATTTGACATTTAAATATTTAATACAATAACAACACACTTCTTTATTTTCTTTAAACATACTCTACAGATATTATAATATTATATGTTAAAAAATATTGTATTTTCTCAATATTAAATCAATAAATTATTAAAATACACCTTTATGTTCATTTAATATTATAAAATTTAGTTTTATCATTAAAAATAAAATAAATTTGTGTAGAATTTCATATCATATAATATCAATATAACATGCATCTAACAAATATATATTTGGTTTGGGTGAACAAAAAATATTCATTATTAACATTAATTATGAATAATTTTTGTTCAAATATAATCTGCATACATCAAGAAAATGACAGATAAAAAGCTTATATGGTAGTTATTCTAAATTATTTTAAATAAATTCAAATAATTAATGATTCCTTGATTTTAGGAATGTAAATTAATCAATATTTTAAATTAGGTAACTATTAATTATATTCCAAAAGTGCAAATGGGTATTATGAGAAAATAAAAACTTTGAAAGTAAAAAAATGGACTACATTTTGTATTGCAGTTATAATGATAATTTTACATAATGTAAGGATTTGTGTCAAAAACTTTAGAAAAATTCTAGTAGAAATTTCGCCTAGCACCTATTTTTATTTTTTTTATTACAAAATTATCTTCTTATTTTATTCTTTTTATTTTTATCAAAATGTTTTTCATTTGTACCAAATGTTTCCATTTTCTGTCTTCTTCAAAATCCAACTCTACATCTTCTTTATCTTCCTATTTTTTCCCCACTAAGAAACCATTCTTGTATCACAACCTGATCTAGATCCTCGTATGCCTTCTATTTGCAATCTTTTTTCTTCTCTCCAATGATTGCGAGTGACTTCACTACATATCTAAGGAAACCATTCATTTTGCAATTACCTTCGACGACTGCGAGTGACTTCTAAATATAGCCGAATCTTTCTGTTGTCCTCATGCTTAGGTGAAGGAGATTACTTTCCAAATTAATCATATCTCTATCAACATTTCTATTTTCAAAAAATTTGTGACTATTAATTTAACTATTCTATATGATGAATATAGGAAGAGTTGAGAAATTTTGTGTTATTTAATCTCTTTTTCTATTTTGTTCTTCTTGAGTTTGTTTATTTATATTTTTGAGTTTTGTTTGTGTTGTTACTTTCTTTTTTGTTTTTTTTTTAAATCACTAAGATATCTCCAACTCAAAGTATTCTTAAGGTATATCAGAGATATTATCGTATAATTTCCAAAGGTATATTGAAGTATCTCTAAGGTATATCAGAGATATTTTCATATAATTCTCAAAGGTATATCGAAGTGTCACCAATATATACCAAGGTATTCCCAAGAAATTCCTTCCAAATAATTCTCAAAAAATTCCCAATGTATCTAAAATATCTCCAACGTATACCAAAGGTATTCTCATCGAATTCTCAAAGGTATACCGAATTATCCCCAAAGTATATCCAAAATATTCCTCTAATGGAATTCTTTGAGAATTTCCAATGTATACCTAAAGTATTTCCAAGGCATACCCAAGATATTTCCGATGTATTTCTTAGGAATTCCTGAGGTATATCTAAGATATTCCGAAAAGTATACCAAACTGTTCATTTGAAGTTTTGCAATGTTTGAATTTTGATTGAATTCTCTTCTTTTTCTTCTTTAATGATTTAATTGTTCTTGTTCTTTTATTAGTTTTTGATGAAAATCAAACTAAGATATCCCCAAAATATACCGAATACATGCCGAAGATATACTATCTAAGTATATTTTAGAGTGATTTTGAGATATAGATACTATTGTAATTGTTGAAAGTATTTTTCGGTAAAATTGGAAACATATTAAAGAAAGGTCAAGTTGTAATTATTTCTTTTTTTTTTTAGTATTTATGAAAATTCCCAAAATTCTAAGTGGAGAAAAGATGGAATTTCATGGTTTACTGAAAGTTTTATGTTTTTTTCCATTTTTATTCCTAATTTTTTATTTACACCGAAAATTATTTCATTTAAATTGATTTTTTTTTGAATTTTCATTTTAAGAGAGCGAGAGAAGCTCTTCCATTGTCTATAGATCCATATTGATCAAATGTGAAGGTGACAATGACTGGTCCATTTTTTGGTGGTTGTGTTGGTGATTGGTCCTTTAGTGACACATTTTTTTATCTCACCTTCTTCTCTACCTCTTGCGCCATGGCCACCAAGAGGGCCACCTCCGACAATGCATTGCCTTCGGGAAGACATCTTTATTGTAGCTGGACACCAGTACTCCAATTGCCTGGCCGACCTCCTTTGATTCACTCACGCCCAATTCTTCCTCAAAGAGACAGGGGACGACAATGGTTATGAGTTAAGGAATGAGATTTTACAGTGCATGCTTGTAGGGTTATTTAGATTGATGTTGCTTTTGCAATTTATGAATGAATTTAGAGTGTGAATTGTTTTTTTGTTGAATTTTATGTGTGATTGAATCAATGTATCCTTAAAGCATCCATAAGATGTACCCAAGGTATTCTCATGGAATTCCTCCTAGGGAATTCCTCCTAGGGAATTCCTTAAGAATTCCTAAGGTATATTCAAAATATCCCAAGGTATTCTTAAGGTATTCTCAAGGTATCTCTAAGATATATTAAACTGTTTGTTTGAAAATTTGTGATGTTTTGAATTTTGATTGAAATATATTCTTCTTCTTCTTTAATGATAAATTCTTGTTCTAGTTTTTTGTTTTTTATTGATAAAAATTGAATCAAGATATGCCCAAGGTATACTGAAGGTATGCCGAGGATATACCATTGGAGTGATTTTGAGATTTAGGTATTGTAGTAATTTTAGAAATTTGTTTTCAATAAAATTAAAAAAAAACTTTTATCACCAATAGAAATGTAAATAGGTATGTATTTTTTTGGTTTTTTGTAAAATTTCCTAAAGAAAATAAAGGTCAAGCCTTAAACCCTAGCTTGCTACTTGATAAGACAGATAATCAAGGAGAGTTTGTCTTTATTCGATTTTCCAAAACCTTATTCAAAGAGAAAGTGAAGAATACGAACGACACGTCTGTGTCATTTGACACGACCATGTATCTAACATGTCTGTGTTGATTCAACACACCTATGTTGTTGTGTTATAGTGACATGTCCGTGTCGTTTGGCACAACTATGTCTCTGACATGCATGTGTTGATTCCAAATGTCTGTATCATTGTGTTACAGTATATGCATAGCTTATAATACAACCATGTAGATTTCACACGCCCGTATTGTTATTTTTCCAGATTTGTCTTTTGAACTTTTATTTTTTGATATTTCAAAAGATTAATTCACCATTATTTGGATGTTACAAAGACATAATTGACAGCCTTTAAAGAGATTAATCACAATTAATCTCATGTCTCCTGAGATTAATCACAATTAATCACATGTCTTCTTCCTCTAGTATAAATAGGAATTCTTAGCTCTTGTTAAAGAGACTCTTTGAAAAAAAGCTTTTTCTTCCATCTTCTTATTCTTCTTTTTAAGTGATAGAGAATGTGACATATAAAATCAGTTCGATGTAAGTGGATGTTGTGTGTTCAACATCTACTTGATATTTGTTGTATCATGGAAGACAAATATTGATTTTTCTAAACACCGTTGGTAGGGGACAAATTTATCTTAAGGACATTGTGTGAAACACATGCCTCTAATTTCTTTTACTTTATTCTTGTTATTTTTATTTGAATATTGGATTAACCATTCTCATAACAATCTTAAAACAAAAATCCCTTTTTATTTCTGGAAATTGAAGAACACAAATGACACAATTGTGTATTTGACAAGTCCATGTTGGTTCAATATGCTTATATCGTTGTGTTACAATGACATGTCCGTGTCGTTATGTAGCAATGTGTGCATAGTTTATGACACACCTGTGTGAATTCCACATTGCTGTTTCATTATTTTTCCATATTTTTCTTTTAAGCTTATTGTCTTTTGAATTTTTATTTTCTGATGTTTCAAAAAATTAATTTACTATTATTTGGATGTTATAAAAATATAATTAGCAACCTTTAAAGAGATTAATTATAATTAATTTCATGTCTCATTTCTCGAGTATAAATAAGAGTTCTTGGCTCTTGTTGAAGAGATTCTTTGAAAAAAAAAAGCTTCTTCTTCTTCCATCTTCTTATTCTTATTCTCAAGTGATAGAGAGTGTGACATATAAAATCAGTTCCCTGTAAGTGAGTGTTGTGTGTTCGACATTAATATCTGTTGTATCCTGATAGACAATCACTGATTTTTCTAAATACTGTTGGTAGGAAACAAATTTGTCTTAAGGACACTATATAAAACATATGATTTAGATTTCTTCTTGTTATTTTTATTCGAATAATCTTAAGACAAAAACCCCTTTTGATTAATTCATTATTCGAATTTATTAATTCTTGTGTTTAAATTAATTTTAGTTGTTTTTAATTATTATGTAATTAATTCATATTTAATTTACATAGTAATGGTTGTTAATTATATTTGATATTATATTATACTATATATAAAAAAACACCATGCTAAATTATCTTGCCCATTAATTATCTTGTCTCTTATGGTTGTTAATTTATTTACTATATATAAATTATCTTGTCCATTAATTTTTTTTAATGTGTCTTCTTAATATTTTTTTTAATATTAGCTATATGTTTTTTTTTATATATAAAGCATAGTTATTTAGTTTTAATAGAATTGGACTTCTAATTAATAAATTATTAATACTATTCACTAATAAATTATTAAATAATAAAATTAACTCAATTAACTAATAAAATTATATTGGCTTTTTAGAAAATTTATCTATTTTTTCTATTCCACTTTTATATATGGTATGATTCAAAGTGTGCCTGATAGAACTTTAAAAGTCAGTAAAATATTTTTTTAAGAATTTTAAGATTGTTACATTTCCAAAATTTGAATCTGAAATCAACAATTAAATTAGAAAAGTTAGTATCAACTCATCCATATTTTTTTTAAATTATTTTTTTTAATATTAGCTATATATTTTTTTATATATAAAACATAGTTACTTAGTTTTAATAGAATTGAACTTCTAATTAATAAATTATTAATACTATTCACTAATAAATTATTAAATAATAAAATTATATTGGCTTTTTAAAAAATTTATCTATTTTCTCTATTCCACTTTTATATATGGTATGATTCAAAGTGTGCCTGATCGAACTTTAAAAGACAGTAAAATATTTTTTAAAAGTTTTAAGATTGTTACATATTCAAAACTTGAATTTGAAATCAACAATTAAATTAGAAAAGTTTGTACCAACTCATCCATATTCGTTTGAATGTAAATAATCTGATAGCAACAATACAATTCGCAATACATTTTTGCTTTGACTAGAGGATGTTTGACATTGCTGCTGAGTGAAAAAAAAAATATTTTAAATTTTTTTATTTAATTGCGTGATTTTCTCCAATTTTTATAAAATACTTTTTTTAAATATGCTTATGAAAAAACTTATATTTATCTGTTTCTATCTAAAAACAATATTCAAAACTTAAAAAAATTAAAAATATAAAATTTTATTAAAAATGCACTATTTCCAAATGCAACACGTGCTCTTAGATTATCTTTTTGGTGGGCAAAAAACACACTAATTCCGTACGAAGTCAAACCCATGAAATGGCTTTGAATAATATTTCAAAATTTAATTATATATGATTTCATATCGTTGGTAGACAAAATATAATTTGAAAGGGAAATTAATCAAAATGAATTGCTCAGCCATCAAAAGAACAGTACTAGAGTTTGAAACTAGAAACTCCATTTTTCACTTGTTTTCTGCGCCGCGACGTATGTTTTAGTCTTAGTCACAAACATTTTGCAATCAACATTATATCATGACAATAATTGAATAGTATATAATACGTATGGATGGAATCAAATCCAATTAATTAAATTATTGAGGAAACATTCTAGAAACAATATATATGCCAAAATTTTTAAATAAATAGTTTTTTTTTAAATTAATATTAAATGTCCCATGCTTTCCTAAAGGCATGTTAATTTCACATCTAATTGGCCTTTTTCAATGTTCTGAAATGATAATCCACATACTGTTTGCTTTTAAAATATGAAAAATTTTTAGATAGATCGGGTCTATTAAACTAAACTAATCACATAATAATATATATTTAATTATTTTATTTTTATTTTTACATTAATAAATAAAAATAAAATAATTAAATGTATATCATTATATGGTTATATTAGTCTATGGATAACGTCACATATTCAATCTATTTAAAAATTTCTCTTAAAATAAACAATGGGTCACTAGCTTCAATGTCTTAACTAAACTCAATTATTAGATTATTATAATTATAATTATAATTATTAATTACTCCATTAATTAAGACTCAAGTAATATTAGGTGCAACAATTATTTGTGCTTTCTTTTCAAGAAAAATATATAAGATCCGAAGAATCAAACGGCCATGGGCTTATCAATCAAACCATATCCTAATAAAAATATTCTAAATCAAAACCCTAATTCAAGAAGTGGTGACAGAAAAATAAGAACAGATTAGGATGTGGGTAACTCTCATAAAAATGAAGGAAAATTAAGCACAGCTCGAAGCCTATCACAGAATTCTTAATAAAATTAAATTCTGAGTCTCTTCATTAATATACACCAAAAAGAAAAAAATAATCTAATTCTAGATGATATATGCAATTTAAATTTCCTAGATTACATACAGGACCAAACGGGTTTTTCAATTTCTTGAACTGCATGTCCCACTCTGCATAATAGTACAAACGTGTAAGCACAGTGGGTATTAAGTTTTTGAAAAAAATAATTTATAAAAAATTGAAAAAAAAATCAGTAAAAAATTAAAAACCTGGTTTTTCTTTTTCTTAATTTTTTGATGGCCATAGGCATTCATAGGCCTTTCTTTTTTCCTTTTTATTTTTTAATTTACAATATCAAATTTAACCAATTCTAATTATCCCATAAATCTTATCTAGACTCAAAATAATTTTATTTATATATTACTGTTGAATTCAAATTCAAGACTTTTATTAAGAAAGAATAAACTTTTACCATTTTATCTCAGTTTTTAAGGTTAATATCTGATATTTTTATATGTTAGTATATTATTAATTTAATTTTTGATAATTTGACAATTGTTTGGCTAAAAATGAAACACATCTCAATTTTAAAATAATTCCACTTTTATATAAAGTAATTTATTAGCTCATTAAGTCTATTGAAGAGGAAGAAATTGAGAAGTGGGAAAAGTGGTAGTCTTCACTACAGAAACATGGATTACATACCCTCATTTTTTGAATCAGATCAAGTTGATGATATTATCAGTTTCAGTACTATTCAAAGCCAAGAACAACAGATAGTCCCAGAAGCAGAAGGTCTGTCAGGATATTCTGAAAACGGCACCGTTACAACCAACCAAGACAAACACATTCAGCGGCGTAAATACAAAGCATCAACAGCTAGAGAAGAAAACCATCATGACAGCCGGAAAAAGAAAATCGATCATAGAGAGAATGAGCGACAACGAAGGCAAGAAATGGCTGCCCTTTATGGTTCTTTAAGATCCATTCTCCCCTTTGAATATCTTAAGGTAATTCAATTATCCTTTATTAAGCTAGAATTAATGAATTTAAGTTCCAAGTCTTTTTGCCTCATCTGTCAATATTGGCGAGAGTTTAATATCTAATATGATGGTTTCAGGGGAAGAGATCGGTATCTGATCACATTCAAGAGGCGATCAAATATATAAGATATCTAGAGAAGAAGATTCAAGAGCTTAATATGAAGAGAGATGAGATAAAAAGGTTAAGTAATTGTAGTGCAGATGATCAAATCTTGGAAAGTGACGAGAGAGAGAGCGTCACAGTTAAACCTTGCTTGCTTGGAGTACTAGAGGTTGTGATGAATTCTTCCTCGAGAAAAGGTCTTCCTTTATCAGCTGTGCTTCAAGTTCTAATTGAAGAAAATCTCAGTATTGTTAGTTGCGATTCAACTAAAGTTAAAGAAAGAATGTTTCATATCATTAAATCTGAGGTATTATTCATTAGGGTTTTTATTACATTTTTCTTTTTTCTTGATTTGATGTTAGCAACACAACTCTGTCGGTTAATATTTCAAGATTGTCATGTACATGTGCAGGCAAATGATGGAAAAAGTATCGATGTATCTGCGCTGGAACAGAAGCTAACAAACTCAATAATTAGGCGTGTCAATTAGAGTTTTTGGCAATGGCTTTCATATATAGGGCACTTTAACTAATTACCATCGCAATTAATTGAGATCTAATAATGTTTATTTGCATAAAGACTTTAATTCAATGTCAAATTTAGTGATCTTTTAATCTCAGGTGCTCTCTATTTATATTTAGTCTCTTGAAGAGAACTGTAGATCAATGTTGCAATTTGCACACAATAATTTTAATTCCCTTTATCATGAGCCAAAGAAATTTCAACATGATGACCCCAATACTTCTTCTGAGAAAGAAGATTATGACACTGAAATTTTAAGGAAAATGCAATATTCATTAAAGTGAACTTGTTATTGCTTTATGTGAAAATGAACCTGCAGGACTCACCCAAAATGAAAGAGAAACATATGAATAAGCAGCTCTAGTTAAGCAATGAACCACCATATTAGCTTTTCCTTTTTAATAAATTTAAGGATTAATTTCATCCATGTTATTAAACTTTGCTTTTATTGCAGTAAAAATATAAAATTTCTTTTTTCATCCTAAAAAAGTCATTTAATTATGTTTTTATTTCACTAAAGTCATTTTCGGCCAATTTTCTAATATAAGTAACCTGAAAGCTGCCATATTATCAGAAATTTGACATGACAGCTGACATGTCATTAATAATTGGTCATAAGTAACTTTGGCGAAACGAAAATATATAATTCAGTGATTTTTTTTGGGACATAATTTTTTTTTATGATTTTACTGTCATAAAAGTAAAATTCAATGATCTTAGATAAAATTAACCTACAAATTTAACATAAAAGTTTTCACAATCTGCTAACAAAGAAATTCTCCAGATAACGGAACCAAACTCAGACAAATCAAGTTTGGAATGAAAATTATATATTTTATGAACTTCCTGGTATATACTTGCCATTATAAAAAAGACATGTTTTTTTCATTTATAAAATATTATTTATTTTATAATAAAAACCAATATTTTATATAAAAAATATATCTTTTTTGCATTAGAAATATATGATGGAAAGTATACAAGAGACCCTCATATTTTATAGGGAATAGATAGCTGCTTCAAATCAGTACATTTCATAATTCAGCACTGCTTCCTTTGCAAAAATTTAAAAATTTAATAATTCATCAGAACTTTCTTGATCATAATTAAGGATTCTCTTTACTTATTAATAACCTAAATATATATGTATTTAAGCCTTTTGTGATTGGCAGTAGATATTAAAATTTGAAACCATGTGATTAGATTTTGAATTCTGCTATTAATTAATGACTAATGATTTTTTAACTTTTACATCTCTACACACATATATGCTTGATTTCATCGTGACAATGTGATACCTTTCAACTTTGCCTACTTTATGCATGGCCAAAGAGGCAAATTTGCTCTATACCATCTAGAACGAGTTACACTCTAAATTATAATTCAATATAAATAAGTCATTTAAGTTTAAACTCAGTACAAATAAACTCCTCAAATTTAAAGTCATTCAGTCAAAATTTAAAGCTTAAATAATTAAATAGAACACACTTTTATAATGTAGAAGCTTATTTGTACCAATTTTTTCGTTTTAAGGGTTTATTTGTACCAATTTATTACTTTAGGAGTTAATTTTCATTGAGTCATTACTTTGGAATCTTAATTTTTATTGAGTCATAATTTAAGGTGTGACTTGTTCTAGAGGATATAGTTTAATTAGGCCCTTGATGCATTTATTTGTTTTCCTCAAATATTTATCAACTGAAACTTTGTATGAAAACCAGTAATTCGTTGCGAAAATAACCAAAACTTATAAATTCAGCTGTTAATTTGTGAATATTCTTAGTTAAGATTTTAAGGGTCATACGTATTTGTAAATCGAGACTAGCAGCAGAACTTACTTGTTGAAGCGTGAATTTCATGTCTTCAATACTTCGGGAACATCTGGTTACTAAAACTAGTCTTGAATCCACGATACGAACGTTCTTTAATTCTCTTGGATTGAATGAGAGATGAAAAATGTAGAGAAAAATTTTAGATAAATTTTTTTCTCTTCTTACATTCTATAGAATTATGGAGGAACAATTATTTAATTTTTAAATAACTTCCTTATATATATTAGTAGAGATGGGCTTTAGGCTGTGTCAAGCCTACATGAGCAGTTCATTTCCATAAAACCCAACATCTCTCACTTATCTATAGTGGGCTTGACTCATTCCAAAATATCATTTCAACAACTTAAACTTGAATAAAGAATCATTCATACAAGCGAATAAGCAGTTCATTTCCACAAAACCCAACATCTCTCACTTACCTATAATGGGCTTGACTCATTCCAAAATATCATTTCAACAACTTAAACTTGAATAGAGAATTATTTATACAAGCGAATAGACTGTACGATCCGAAGTATACAAATGGTGAGAGTTCCAATATAAACATAACCATATGCTATATAGGAGACATAAACCCAATGATGTAATTACTCTTGACAATGTGCTTATTTACCCAAGTATTCTTCTTAATACACATGATCGAGTATCATTCAATCCCTCAATAATCCATACTCAGATCATTCTTATAATTACTTGGTATTATAAGTTATTTCAAACTTTATCAAGCGAAATAACCCCGATTGGTGAATACAAGCAATGAGTGTATAAGCAAAAATACTCTTTCTTTCGCCCTTATACCAATCAGATATGAATTAACTCACTTTTCTATGAGTGTTCCATTAAGTCGAATTCATCCTAAGATAGCCAATATTAATTCACCACGTTATAATATAGTCAAAAGTCACAAAGGGTAATAAGAAATGAAATTAATATTCAGGATTTCTAGAACTCACATAGCAAAGAAGCAGAAACTCATTCTTTCATTTCCTAATAGGTCGTCTAGCACATGTAGTATGAAATGCATGCTATGGTAGAACAATTTTTTTTTTAATGAAGATACATGAGTGTATATCTTGTTCTCAATTATAATATAGATAACATCATATGAATCTTAGTTTTGTCACTCTTAAAGCGCCAAACCTGATACTTTTATCTGCACATTCAATAATGTCAAACAATAAGCTTTACACTCAGTTTCCTCTTAATAGACAAATGAATAATGGGAAAGTCATTCATGTCGATTCTTATATACTAAGAATCTCATTTTGATCCTTATTAAGGTGACCTTTTATTTAGTTACATGACCAAAACTATTCCCATTGCGTCTTAGTCACCCAAACTTGGTTTCATCTTTACTCGCTTTACAGCGCTAGAGGCAATTACTCATATGAGAGAGTCAATCTTAGTCTATTGACACACTTTATCGAATTGTGCTAATTGACGTTTTCAACATATTCATATAATAAAAATAATTATAAAATTAACGAATCATGAGAAATGCAATCCACATCATGAGGAGCAAAAACACAATGTTACCACTAACCATGTCATGACATATTTATTTGTCACTAATATCCATGCAAATATATATAATTAATTTTAATGTAAAAAATATTAACACTTTGCATATTTTTAAATACAAAAGCACTTCAAAATGTGCTCTAAAAATTCTAGAAAAATGCCCATTAAAGAGAAAATTAAATTTTAAGCAATTTAAAAAAATTACGCTGAAAATGGACACCGCATGTGCTCTCACTCGCAGAAGAGAGATTCCTCACAGGCTTCATACGCCTCCATGCACCGTGACGTCACACACCTCCCATGTGTTAGTTGACCTTTATCGACCGCCACATCAGCAAATACGCCATGTCATTGCCACATAAACCTACTAGAGAAAGACATGTGTCAACCATGTGACATGTGGTATGCCATGTCATAAAACCTAGTAGCATGGACTAATGAAAAATTGCCACGTGTCAAGGCCGTCATGTCATCATGCCACGTTAGCATAACATGCTAGCTCGTCATGTCAGCTCCAGCTTAGCATGAGAGCCATCTCATGCCATTCATTGAATGACACGTGTCTCAGGCGGTTATAACCACACAGGTGTATGCATTCTACGCCCCGTCTTCCTGTGACCTTTCAGTTTTGTTTTTGAAAATTTTTCTATATTTTTAGGCATTTTCTATTGTTTGGGACCAAAATATTTACAATTAAACACCATATAGACAATATTTGGGTGTTAAAAACATAAATTGAAAGTGAAATTCGCACAGAAATAATATTTCTAGAAAATAAGAGCACAAATGCGATCAGAAATTTCAAAAATTCATAGAAATTCAATAATTTATTGAAAAATTACGAAAAATTACTCGTTGGGAAGCTTGTGATGAGAACTTTTTAATCATATCAAATATGTACCATGAAACAGAGAAAAAAATTCTTGAAAAATTAAAGAAAAAACGGGATATTATGGAAATTCATGTTTAATTTCACAAAAATACATTTCAATCTTCAATTCAAGCACAAAAACATGATTTCAGACTCTAATACCAATGTAAATCGAGATTAACAGCGGAAAACTTACTTGTTGAAGTGTAAATTTCGTATTTTCAATGATTCGGAAACATCTGATTACTAGAATCAGACTTGAATCCATGGTACAAACGTTTTTTGACCCACTTGAATTGAATGAGAGATGAAGAATGGAGAGAAAAATTTCAAAGAGAATTTTTTCTCTCTTCTTACGTTATGTAGAATTATGAAGAAACAGTTATTTAATTCTTAAGTAACTTTCTTATATATATTAGTAGAGGTAAACTTTGGGTTGGGTCAAGTCCATATGGATAATATGG
Organism: Balakata baccata; assembly: GCA_949630135.1. Taxonomy (NCBI): domain Eukaryota; kingdom Viridiplantae; phylum Streptophyta; class Magnoliopsida; order Malpighiales; family Euphorbiaceae; genus Balakata; species Balakata baccata. The sequence goes on along the minus strand of CATIWF010243614.1, from coordinate 18,264 downwards.
ATTTGACCCAGCTAATTCCCACAAAATCTAATATTTATAAAAAAAATATGAATACTTCTTTATATTTTTTAAATTAGGGATAGAAATTTTAGTTTTTGCTATCATAGCTTGGGTTAGAATTGGGAATATTTAATTTATCCTTTTATTTTTTGTTTGATTATATCAAGTGACTACTATCTTATACGAATGAACATTCAAAATACATCATATTCCAATATCCATTGTCCATTTTTACATAATTGCTATATTTTTAAGACGGTATCGGAGTTTATATTATTTTTTTTCTCTTTATTTATCGTTTATTTTTTTTAAAGCATTGCTCTTCAACCTATATTTTAGTTTTTCTGCGTATTATGAAAAATGTGACAAATATTTTTAATATTTTATAAAACGAAAAGTTTCTACCAATAGTAAGGAAACCTTTTTGTCCTATTCTAAAAATTTAGGAATTCTTTCCCTTTTAGGCTGTGTGTAGATTGTAGTTGAGGTTCTTGTGGATATAATTAGGACGGTCCAACGTCAAACCAACTTGATTAAATCGATCCAAACCGATAAGATAAATTCGAATTATTCAAGTCATATATGATGTTCTTAAGAGACTAAATTCAACATTTGAGTCGAATCTCACATTGATCAACTTAAATTCATCCAAAACTTTTTATTTATGATCTAATTATGTTAAAATTTAGAGAATTTTATAACAAGTTCGATTTTGAGTTACTAGAGAACAGATTGATCCAATCGGATTCACCAATAGATGGAATGAAAGGGTATGACCGGAATAAAAAACAATTTCTTTTTTTTTTCCTTGTTTTTTTCTTAAATATATTAAGAATAAAACCAATGTTTTCTAGTTAATTTCATCTAATTACTAAATTTTTTTTATTAAAGTAGATTATACATTTTTTTGTTTTAAAAAAATTACTGAACTTTACTTTTATTTCACTAAAATCTCTTCCAATTAATTTTCAAATATGAATACCTGGAAAACTAATATAATAATTGATGTATAATTGAAAATCTAACGAGATAGCTTACGTATCACAAAAAATAATAAAAGTAATTTTATTGAAATTAAAACAAAGTTTATAGTTTTTTGGTGGAAAAGCAAATTTTATAATTTTATTACAATAAAAGCAAAATTCAGATAAGAAATTTAACGTGCTTTATTGAAACTATATCAAAATTTAGTGATTTTTTGAACAAAAATAAGTTTACAATTACCATGTATAAAATTAACTCCAATTCGGCATCACATTTTATTTCTTTTTTCCTTTTTTTAAATTTAATATTTAATAAATAAAATAATTATATATGTTGTTGCTGGGGTTGCAGAATGACGGTTTTACCCCTGTCATTATCTTTATATTCTTCCAACTCCATTTTCAGAGGCAGAGTAAGAATCGGTAAATATGGCTACAGAAAATGATCAGCGAGCCGACCCCAACTCAGACCGGCCCAAGATTCTGGTCCACCGCACCCCATCTTTCAGTCTAAACTTGTTTTCCGGCTTTCACTTTCACTTCGATCTCATCGACCCTCTGATCGACTCTCCCCCAGATGACTTCCTCGAATCCGTCCGCGCCGTCGTCTGCGTCGGCCCCTCTCCCCTCAAGTCCGATACTCTTGCTCGCCTGCCTTCTCTCCAGATCATTGTTGGCTCCAGCGCCGGCGTTGACCATATTGACCTTGTGGAGTGCAAACGTCGAGGAATTGCCGTCACCAGTGTCAGCTCCGCCTTCGCTGAGGACGTCGCTGATTACGCTGTGGCACTGATGCTTGATGTTTTGAGGAGAATAAGTGCAGGTCATCGCTACATACGGGCTGGGTTGTGGCCCGTGAAAGGCGATTATCCACTTGGCTTCAAGGTGTCTCATTTATTTTTCTTTAATTATCTTTAATTCCTTCATTTTGCTTGAATTTCCTTTGGAATTAGTTAATCGGATTGTGAATACTTAAATTGAATTTGAGCCACATTTCTAACTTCGTAGAAAATTTTGAGTATTTCTTGAATTCTGATATGGGAACTTAAACTTAATTATATAGTTGTCCATCATGTAGAATGAACGGAGTCTTTGGTTTTTTAAGTCTCACAGTAATTCCAATGGAATATAATGGTACCATGGATTGTGTTGCTGATAGCTGCCTAGATGAAGTTGTTCTTTCAGAAAGGAACTTTCTTCTCTGGTGGATTTGGAGTTGGAGGTGTATTGGGTTATTCCATTGTATAAAGAATGGCTGTTCTTGTTTTAGTTGGATTTTAGTTTTCCATTTTTCTTTCAAGCATTGAGGATAATCTCAAGGGAAAACAGATTCTGTTTGATTTGCAGCTGAGCGATTTCTTGCAAAATCTTTGTTTGTAGTTTCTGTCATGAGGACTGTTATGCCATGGATGTGATGTTTTAGCGCGTATGAAATGCATCAACACCTGAAATTGCATGGTTTTGAATGTGGCTAATAGTGAACGTTCACTCGCTTTATGTTTGTGTTTCTATAGTAGGTGACTGTTAACTGTTGACACTTCCTGCAGTTCTTATTATAATATCAATGATTTGCGGTTTCAGGTTGGAGACAGAAAAGTTGGGATTCTGGGAATGGGAAATATTGGCTCTGAAATTGCAAAAAGACTTGTGCCCTTTGGTTGTAAAATTGCCTATGCTTCAAGAAATAAGAAGCCATCTATTCCATTCAATTACTATGGAAATGTACAAGACCTTGCAGCTAACAGCGATGTTCTCATTGTTTGTTGTGCATTGACTAAAGAAACTCACCATATAGTCAACAAGGATGTTATGACAGCACTGGGAAAGGAAGGAGTGATCATCAATGTTGGGCGTGGGGCACTTTTGAATGAGAAGCAATTGGTGCAATTGCTAGTGCAAAGCGAACTTGGGGGTGCTGGTCTTGATGTGTTTGAGGATGAGCCTAATGTCTCATCGGATTTATTTGAGCTTGATAATGTGGTATTGTCTCCACATGTTGCTGTCATAACCCCAGAATCCTTTGGAGCAATGCAGGATCTTGTCTTGGCCAATTTGAAGGCATTCTTTTCAAACCAACCTTTGCTATCTCCTGTCCAGCTTCATTGAATATGGTCTATATAGATATCCTTGTATTTTTCCACTTGATTATGTACGGAAATTGCAGAACAGCATTCTTTTTCAATCAATATTGATCAACGGACTGATGAAAAATGCACTTGAACGTTACATGAATCTGTGTAGCTGCTTAATTGGTTGTTACGTGAATCATATAGGGAAATCAAGTTTGCTGTCTTGATGGGAGCTTAAAGGAGTTTGCTTTCAACTGATCTGAATCTTAAAACATTTCCATAGCATTAGGGAAAACAGAGTATTGAGCTGCATCATAGTTTATTAAACAATTTAAGATTCTTTAATAATAATTCTTTTTTTATTATATTTACTATCAAATTGGTTGTGATTGCAGTTAGGGGGAAAGAGAATTGGGATCGTTGGGGTTTGGAAGTATTGGCTCTCAAGTTGCAAAGCAACTTGCCGCCTTTGGCTGCAGCATTGCTTACACTTCAACAAAGAAGAAGAAGCCTTGTGTTGCATTCCTTTATTGTGCAAATGCTGTTGATCTTGCGATGAATAGTGATGTTCAAAGTGTTTGCTGTGCATTGACAAGTGAAACTTGCGACATTGTTAACAAAGACGTCATGGCTGCATTTGGAAAGGAAGGGGTGATCATCATTGTTGGCCGCAGGGCTCTTATTGATGAATAAGAATTAGTGCAGTTGTTAGTGAGAGGTGAGATTGGTGGTGCAGTATTCATCAATGTACTTGAGAATGAATATTGTGTGCCGAAAGAGCTATTTGGTTTGGATAATGTTGTGTTGTCTCCTCATGTAGCTGTTGCTACTCCAGAGTGCTTTGCTGCATTGGAAGAGTTCGTCACATACAACTTGAAGGCCTTCTTCTCAAATCAGCCTTTACGGTCAGTTGTCAAGCTTGAATAGAAAACCCACCAATATATTTGTCATGAACAGTAATTTTGAATTAGCTATTAATAAGAGTTCAGATCTCACACTAGCATTTGTCTGCTTCAATAGGAGAGAAAAACAACACGAATTACATGAATAGGTAAATAGTGAGATAGTAGTCTCTTCTTGACTATGCAAATTATTCATCCCTTAGGTCACTACGCAAATTATTCATGGTTGATCGATTAATAAGCACTTTAAACCATTACATAAAAAACAATTAGAAAACTCAACATGATATAGAGTTTTCAGCAAACTTGACAAAGAACATCAATTTTAAACAATCCAATGAGGCAGGACAAACACAGGAATACCTGCCACAATACAAGTTCAAAGCACAAAAACATAACAAAGACAACAAACGATAAATAAATAAATATACATATATAGAACAACCCATCATTTAGAGATAATAACATTTTCTTGACTCTTCCTAAACAACTTATACTCAATATGTTGAGCAAAAGTACGAGGAGGGAACAGTGCAGGCTCTGCCTCTGTTACAACCTCAGGCAAAGGTTTAAGGATGATTTTATCCTTGGGAGGCTCGCAGAAAACTGCCCATGAAATCCTCACCTTCTCCTTATTAACAAGCCCTCTATGAAGAATACTCTTATACATGCCATTGCTCAAGATCTCAATAGTGTCACCAATGTGCATGATGATAGAGTTAGGGACACATTTGGCTGTCACCCATTTTCCCTGATAGAAGAGTTGCAGGCCGGGAACCATGTTGTGGAGGATGAAAGTGAGGGCACTTATGTCTGTATGAGCTTCAACTCCTAAAGCGAGTTCCGGTTGAGGGCATTTTGGGTAGTAATTTATTTTCATTTGTAGTAGTAATTCTTCTAGGCCACCAACCTCCTTTTCTAGTCTTCCTTCTTCTAATCCCAAGCCAAGCGATAGTAATGTCAGAATTTTTGTTGCAAGAGCTCTCAATTGCCTTGCATACTCGCTTGTTACCTCACTGCAAAAAAAATGTATTTGAAATATTTTAATTCAGAGATTACATGGGTTTTTGCCTAAACCAACAAAAATTGTTAGCATATATATATATATATGTAGAACTTAATGCTGAAACTTACGTGTAGTAGGGAGGAGTTTTAGGCCAAATGGACAAGTCACGCTTCTCCTCAGGAAAAACAAGATGAAAGAAATAATCCTCCCACTCAAGCTGACCACTAACATTATTAGCAAGCTTGCTTCCATAGCCTTGAATCTTCCCTGAAGCCTGATCATTAGCATATCTTTCTTTTTCCTCAACTGGAAGAGCAAAGAAAGCTTCTCCAGCCTTCTTTACACGATCGATAAGCTCATCAGAAATGCCATGATTGACCAGGTGCATAACGCCCCATTCCTTGGCGGCCCTTATGAGCTCAGCCCTGCAATTTTCACGCACCAATTGGTCTTCAGAATCAACTTCTTTGAGATCAATGGTTGGAACTTGAGGACCTTCATCTTTCTTTTCTTCTTCGAAGACGTTTCCTATGCTTGTAAGCTCTTCATGTGGGCGAATGTACTCTTTGGGGATTGACTGAATCCCACTGCTTGACAAACTTTCAACTCTAGGAGCCACTGTAGTCCCCATTATTATACTATATATCTCTTTGTTTTTTTCTTTAACTCAATGTGAACAATCTAATACTTCAAAACCAATATGGTAATGCTAAGAAGAATATCATGTATATATATTGGAATGCTCTGGTTTTAAGAGTTGAAGTTGAAGGAGAGTTCTTGAGGTTTTATCTTTTCTTCCTTTGGTGGGTAAGTTCCCCACGTGATGAGAGCTAATACTGGTTAAGAATTTATAGAATTAAGCATGTGGAAGATGTGTTGACTATTGGGTTGAAGACTTGAAGCACGAGGGATTTTCTCACCTGACCAACATTTAACTCTTTCAACTACTTGCTCCTTGTAGCCATTACATATATTTTGATGGTTATTTGATTTGTTTGTTAGTGCACATGTATTCTCAACCAGTCAATTACGATAATACATTGAGATTAATCATGTATGTACTAAATAACACTTTAAGAATGACAAAATACTTACTTATGAATTTTAAGGCAGTTAAAAATCTAGAATTCGAAACTTCTAATTAAGATAGAAAATATTTATTTATAATCAATACTTCTGGCTCGATTGGTTAAAGATTTTAAAAAACTTCTAAACAAATCATGTTGGAATTCCACCCGCTCTCCTCTCAAGATGTCCTTAATAAAAGAAATAATTTGCTCGTTGTAAAAAAACTAAAAACCATCAAGGGCGTTTGGAGAATTTGGTGCAAATAAGAAGAAATGTAATGTAACTAACCGGCTTGGGCATCCACGTTTTATCTAACGCATTTGTGGATTTCCATTGGAGTGGCAGCTGAGAGAGCCTCTGCTTCAATCAGTCAATTACTTCATAAATACTTAACCAAGTCAACCAATAAAAAAAAAGAAAAAAAATAATCCATTAAATTTATATATATATATATTTGTTAACTAACTTTACTAAATATAACAAATAATATTAATTTCCTCAATGACAAATTAGTTCAAAACAAGTAAAATCCATGGACAAAGAACTCCTTCAATATAAAAAAATTACAGACTTTATGTATCCTGAGTGTGAATGAATTGACATAAGATTTTTCATTATAGAAATGGTAATTGGACACGTTCCTGTGCCCCATTCCGAACAAGGTAATTTTTTCATATCATTTTCATGTTCTGCCTCGACTCCGAAAATTTTTGTGGCAAGGGCGATCTCCCACCCCGATCCCTATCCAATATATATATATATAAAATAATAATAATAATTATTATTTATATTTGAACATAATTAATAATTTTTAAAAATAAAAATATAACTCTTATTTAAAGCACAAAATATATTTTTATTTAACAATTATATAATTACTAATTAATTAAATTATTAAAAATAAAAAATATTTTTAATATTAAAATAAAATAAAACTTTTTTTTTTTTTAATAAAATCGGGAATTGGATTGGTGTAGGGGATCCCCATCCTAGTATTGGGACTAAAATATTTTCATTGTCAAGGCAAGAGTTTTGGGGTCGGGGATAGGACGGGGAAATCCGCTCTATTGCTACTCCTACCAGTTGAACTAAAGATTTCTAATTCGAACTTTAGATATACAGTTACTTTAAAGCTCTTAAATGAGTACTTTGTCACCCTTCAAAGTCCTATTCAACACATTCTTGACATGCTCCATCAGATTTTGTTAATTATATCAATCCTTATAGAAGCAGTTGGAGACATTCTTGAGTTGTCAATGACTAATTTTCAAGATTCATTATTGGATGAGTGACATTAGTGAGATTGATATCTTCATTTTGCTTAAATGGAAGAGATAAGAAATTTGGGCCTAATCCACAGGGGATTAGAACACTTATGAATGAATTCTGTATAACTCTCTGCATAGCTCCTTGTGACTATTTAGGTTTGAATGTCTTTAAAAAAAACACCAAAAAAAGGTTGTAAAAAGATTAGGGATTGTGGTATAAGGTAATAACTATTTTTTGGATTGCAATCCCTAAACCCCAATTGATAGATGAGATAGTTGGCTAATAACATCAAATCTAAGAACGACCCGTTTGATATTGCGTTTGGAAAAAAACGTTTTTAAAAAAAAAAATTTATATTTTTAACTTTTTTGAGTTTTGAAAACTGCTTTTGAATAAAAACAGATAAATAAATATTTTTTCCATAAACATGTTTGAAAAAAACAGTCTATAAAAAATTAGTGAATTAGATTAATAAAATTCAAAATCTACTTTTGGAACACTCAACAGTAATTTTAAACACTCATTAAAAATATATTTATTGGATAATATGGAACCTAATACTTTGGTCTAAACTGAGCAATTAGGCAAAAACTGGATCTTAATGGGCTTTATTTTGATTAGCTTTGTCGAAAAAAGATCTCCATATCAAGTACAAATATATTTTCATAAGTAGTGTAGAAAGAATTTTGTATTGGCTATCGCTCTATGTGTTCCAATGTTAACAAAGGTTATTGTTTTGATGGGTTTATCATACTTTTCCATAAAGAGTTGGACTAGCCAATATGACACAATTAGTTTTTTTGGATATTTGGGCAATTTTTTTTTTGATTGGGGAACTTTTTTGAATTGGATTGTTTCCGTAAAAAAATTACTTCATAATCCTCATAATCTGAATCTCCCGAACCATTTCCAATTCCTTAAAAAATCATTTTAGAGTTCATCTTCCATAGAGAACAAAGATTCTACATTTGCATTCTCCAAATCAATATCATATTGATCTTGTATTTATTGGATCAGCTGCATAATTTGTTTTGGCTGATTTGAACATTTTTTAGTAAAATACCCATTCTTTCTATCCAGATAGCATTTATCCATTTTCTTAAAGCATTTGTGCTTTTTTATGAAGAATTTGAACTTTTCTTCTTGTGCCAAGAAGATTTTTTGTATTTCTTGAAATGTTTTTTTCTTTTTGCAATGCTTATAATCACAATTCTTTTTATCTCCATATTTGATAGTAAGATCATGATGACTGCAAATAGAATCAAGACTCTTGTTATGAGTCAATTGTAATACTTCCTTGTTTCTTATAAGCACATAATTCATCTAAGACAATAAGTATCTTTTGATAAATTTGTGCCAAGGACAGATCTTTTAAGTCTATTCCTTGCTTCCTAAAATATCTGAGAGTATCTTCTTCGAACTCAGTTGAAACAGATGAAATAAACTGTTGTTTTAGATTAACATTTCAAGTTCCCAACGGATAGTATCGAGTTGATACCCTCATATAGTGCTTGTTAAGATCTTTCATTTTTAAATAACAACATTGTAATTGAAAGAACTCAATTTTAATGGTTGCTGCATTATATACAGAGTTGCCCATAAATTCTGTTTCAATATGGGAAAAAATAGTAACAATGGAATCGAGTTGATAGAATTGTAGTTCTTATTATTCAGCAATGCGTAGTCACCATTCTTTTAAACTTCCAACAAACTAAGTGGTAAATTCTTGTAACACTTCTAATGTGCTGAGGCCACGCTTGAACTTGGTTTCTATCAAGATATACATTTCCAACAACCTTCCTCTCCTTTGATGTGGTAATACATCATCCATTGAGAACCATGGACCTCCATTAGATTTTTTCGGATGAAAATTAACTTCACTCTCCATTTCCTCATTAGGAAGTTCTTGGAGAAAAGAAGTGTCATAAGGAAATGATTCAGTGGTAGCAGATTGTGCTGTAGAAGCTGTTTTCAGTTGATCTGCCATCTCTATTGGTGGTACTGATGAAAAATTTGATGATTTACTTTGATCATCAACACTTTAGTCGTAATGATCTTCTGAAAAAAAATTCATTGTAGTCTGATTGCCCTTGCATATTAATTTGAAACGTTTCAAAAGTCTTTTTCTAGATTAGTTTGGAGAAAACTGATAAAGGGATTGGTTTGAGAAGGACTTTGGATCATGCATCGATCGATAAGGGTGTTGAGAATCTTGAAAATGATCTAGGTCAGGTTCCTTTCCTGCTTAAAGCACTAGTTCCACTAAATAAGCACCAAGTCCCTATGTTAAAGAGATTATTGCTACTGGACATCTTAATTCCACAACACATGTGTTTAAATTTTCATATGCACGTAATAATCAAAATAGGAAATGGAATTTTCAGCCACATATTTTGCAATCCTTTCACCTTCGATCATTCCTCTCCATGTCATTTACATATTGTTTTTGTTTATAATTATGCTATGCTTTTAGCCTGCCAATTCTCTCAGTCATCCAGGAAATGAGACTGATCGCCTCGCACTTTTGCGATTCCAGGAGCTCAGGACGCCGAAACCAGATTAAAAAAAAAAAAAAAAGAAGACATTAGTCCACGTAATCACCCATATCTAGGCAATAACCATCCACGTGTCGGTGTTACCAGACATCCTATGATTTAATAACTCACATTAAAACAACAGCTAAGAAAATAAATAAATAGAAAATGATGACATGGCAGATTTTGTAAAGCTCTAACAGCATATTATTTGATCTTTTTGAAAATACCGTTGCATTTCCCTCCACACATTTCTTCATTGCCTTATCCTTTGTGTTCTCCTCTTCCCCTTTCTTTCCCTCCAAACAAATGAAAAATCTCATTAATAGAGAAAACTGCAAACCCAATATTAACAACAAGATAATCAATCTCACAAATTCGCAATTCCAATGGCGACCAAATTAACCTTCTCCTTAACTTCTCCTCGTGTTTCCTCTGCTCCTATTCAGAAACCATTTCTCTCTTTATCTCCTTCTTCATCATCTTCTTCTTCTTCTTCTTCTCCTTCTACAAGGGTTCACTCCATTCAGTTCAATGGAAAGCATTTATACCTTCGTCGCAGAATTTTTATACTTCCAATCAAGGCCACCGCTGATCAACAAGGTTTGGATTTGATGCTTTTTCACAAATTAAAACCCATTTCAAGTTTGATCTTTTAGTTTAAGATTGTGGGTTTTTTTTTTTTGCTGGATTGATTAGTTTGTTCTTAATTTTATTCAAGGGTTTTTCAGTTTTTGTCAAAATGGATTGATTATTGTGTAGTCTATGTATAGACTTCATAATTATGCAGGGATAGATAAATGATCAAAGTATGGTTTTCTTTCAAAATTTTGTTCCTGAAATCTTTCCCAAGTGTTCTTCTCAGGTCAGGTTGAAGAAGAAGATGTTGTTGATAGTAAAATTCTGCAATACTGTAGCATAGACAAAAAGGAGAAAAAGTCGTTAGGTGAAATGGAGCAGGAGTTTCTTCAAGCATTGCAAGTATGTGGAAACAATAAAAAAACATAATCCTTTTTCTTATTTACTTATCAATTAGATATGAAATTTGTTTCTGTTTTTTCTTCTACAGGCATTTTATTATGAGGGAAAAGCTATAATGTCAAATGAAGAATTTGATAATCTCAAGGAAGAACTTATGTGGGAAGGAAGCAGTGTTGTTATGCTAAGTATGGACTTATTTATTGAATCTAAACAGCTAATGTATATGTTTTTAATGCCAATATTTTTGTCAATTGTTGAATTATAAGACCTAAATTCTATAATTCAATTGGATATTTTGTTCCACCTACAGGTTCTGATGAGCAGAAGTTCTTAGAAGCCTCAATGGCTTATGTAGCTGGCAATCCAATTATGAGTGATGAAGAGTATGACAACTTAAAGCTGAGACTCAAGGTTTGTGCTAGGCTGTTTCATGTCTAACTGCATACCTGTAAAAATGCAACTTAAATAGAGTAACATAGTTGAAAATGAAAATTCTGATTATAAGCTAATGTTGTACTCTACTCTTACTAGATAGATGAAAATAATACTTATGTCCTTAATTGTTCTGCAGCAAGAAGGTAGTGAAATTGTAGTTGAAGGTCCACGATGCAGTCTCCGGAGTAGAAAGGTGAGTGTTATTCTAGATTTTCCTTCTTCTACTGTGCTTGTATTTATCAGCTTTAACCATATTTTTCTATTCTAAATCGGTGGCTGCATTTGTTTTCTTATCCTATTCAGGTTTACAGTGATCTATATGTTGACTATTTGAAAATGTTCCTGCTGAATGTCCCTGCAGCTGTTGTTGCATTAGGCCTGTAAGTAATGTTCCTATTTCACACACAAGGTTATTGTTATCAATACCATTGTTCGACATCTATCATTAAGTAAAAAAGAGTGGTGAAAGTTGATTTTCATTTGCTTTGTCCACAGTTGTTCAGGTCTAATATTCATTTGTATTGGTTCTAACAGGTTTTTCTTCTTGGATGACTTGACTGGATTTGAAATATCATATCTTTTGGAGGTAAACAATCATTAATGTTTGACATAATTTTGGCTTCATGACATATAAATGCAATTTGTGCAAAATATAGAACCTGATGATGAAGTTCTATTACTCTTTTATTGGATGGTAGTATTGCTCAAATTCGCGTAGCTAGAGGAAGAGAGACATCAAGTTCTGCTGTGACTATTTATTTTTTCATATGCTAATTCAGTTTGTGATTTGTTGCTGTTTGTATGCTTGCAGCTTCCAGAGCCATTCAGCTTTATTTTCACATGGTTTGCTGCTGTGCCTGTCATAGTTTGGTTATCTCTGTCTTTTACAAATGCAATAGTAAAAGACTTTCTGATCTTGAAGGTAGAATCTGCATTGATCTCTCTTTTAATCATTCTACCAAGCAAGCTACTTCATGTTTACATGGTCTCCACATTGATCTGCTAATGAATTACCTCGTTTTCTAGGGCCCCTGCCCCAACTGTGGAACTGAGAACCTCTCCTTCTTCGGAACTATATTGTCAGTTTCAAGTGGTGGAACTACCAACAGTGTCAAATGCTCAAAGTAAGTTTAAAAGTTGCTTACTAACTACATTAGTTGATGGATAGTAATGTTACATAAATTACATTAATGCAGTTGTGCAACTGATATGGTATATGATTCAAAGACACGATTGATTACACTGCCAGAAGGAAGTAACCCTTGATTTAGAGGTATATGCCCCATCTAATTCTATAGTTATCTGCTCAAAGTAGCAAATAATCTTGTACTTTCTACTTGATGTAATTAGTATTTCATATTTTAATAGTTATCTATTGAAAAAATTGTCCTAGTATTTTTAATGTGAAAAACGAACATGTTAAGTGCTTGGTAAGAGTTTAAAGGGAGAAAAAGAAGTGGTTTTAATGCTTATTCTTTTATGTAACTACTGCTTTCAACATAGTTTTATGTTTCAGATCCCATCAGATTTAACCCTTTGATTCGGCTAGCCGAAATGTCGATATATCCCCATGGAGCTTAAACCTCAAATCCAATGGGGGATAGGTTTTTGTTTTTCTTCTAAGTCTTAAATGTTAATGGCAGATGAATGCAGGAAAAATCCTCTAATAGGATACACAAATACAACTGCTACTAACTGATGAAGTTGGAAGTGAAGATGAATATTAATGGGGTTTGAGGCAAGGTGAGAGGGGGAATTTTCAGATGTGTAATCTGCAAAGCGTTATTATCTTGTGTTGGTATTGTAATTGTAAGTATGTACATGCTTAATACATTGACCTAATACAGGCTTGGTCACCTGAAGATGAGAGCTAAATTGTAATTATAGTTGGCCATATCACAAATCACATCCAATTAGCTTGGGGTAACACAAGTGATTGCTACAATTATCATATCATTTGACTGTCATTTGATATTTACATGGCTTGATATCAGCAATGGCTGTTGCACCAGCAGTTAGGAAAACCTGAATCACTCACAAATTAGCTGGCACCGATTCTTAAAGTTCGATTTCAAATAGTTTAGACTGAGGGGGATAGGACTAATATCTGAGTGATTGCGGTTCCATCTTTGCAAAAGCATTTGGCATAATAATTCAGTTCTCCCGTCCCCTTTATCTACTTTTCGAAGAGAACTTGTACACTTCAGAAGAATCAGCAAACCAATTAAAACATTTGTTCAGCAGAAACTTAATACTGAAATTCTTACTTGAGTTCATAAAGTATCCTATTTCATTACTGAAATTCTTACTTAAGTTCATTAAAGTATCCTAACTCATTGATTCCTAAGATTTACCAGTACAAGAACAAAACAAATTACATATGTTCATTTTAAGAGATAATATGCATTTAATTGTTTTATTTTTATCTTCATATCAACCAATAAAAATAAAATAATTAAATGCATGTTGGGTTGGTCTCATTTTAAATGCGAAATTGCCAAAATGGCAGACCTCTCCACCACATATCATGCACAGAGACAACTATATGCACAATAGGAATTGACAATCCATTCACCAACAATCTTCCTCCCTCAGAATTGCCACATCCAAGTGATCTCCAATCTACAATATGAGAACCACAAAACCGAATATGAGTGCATCAACTTAAATGTTTGAAATGATTCAGAAGTAAAAAAAAATTTCCTTGTATTTTACCTGGAAGCCGAGTTCACTTAATGCCTTGGACTTAGTGTCATCTGGTCGTCTTGCACTTGAATGAGTCATTCCCAACTAAAAGTGGAATAACGCAAACAAAAGTAACGAGATAAATTTCTCAAAAAAATAGAAAGTTTGTTGCAAATTAGTGACTCTTCCGGTTTTTTTTTTTTTTTTTTCACCTGCTGAAGGATATATGCCTAGAGCTCTACTACGAACACCATGAGGAGAAACATAGAGGCATGGAAGATTATTTCAAAAATAACTTTTATGTTGAAACTTGTAAGGTGGAAAAAGAGCATTTGTGAGAGCTCAGGAACAACTGAAAACATCATTGACATTTTATTTCCATTTCATTTTGCTGGGAATTATACTTACGGGTGATAGAAACATTACAAAATGCACGTTAACACATTGCATAAAACTGGCAGTGAAATGCATAGTTGCAAGTAAATGTCTTGATGATTCATAGACATTTCTGATGGCACCAGTTGCATTAATATAGAGATGTACAATTAAATTTGTCAAGAGGCAAAACGTACACAAAACACCCCTGTTTATCGGGATATACGAAGGCAAATGATAATCTTGCATTTCATCTCCTCGCCTCCTGAGCAACCACTTTAACCTGACAAAAGGTAATAGAAGAGTTAATAAAATATTTTGAAGTAGAAGATAAAAATAACTGATGGACCAGAGTTATTTAGGGGGAGGGAAAGCGGGCTGGGGATAGTGAAACTTCATACAAGATCAGTTAACTCGTGAAGTGTTGCATCCTTGTGTAAATTTAAACTTCATCCTCTCACTGCAAAGTCTTCCACCTTGTGGTGACTAAATCTCATTCTAACCATGCTAAAATTTAGGAGAAAATAATTAACGATCCAAGGTCCTTAAGTGAACTTCATGCCAGATGATGACAATCTTACATATAACTTTTATCATTTGTATCCCAGCATACAGATTGATCTATGCATTGTTGATGCTATTCAGGTTAGGCTCTGCTAGAGCAGTTAATCGGCGTTACATCAGTGATTGCGTGCTGCTTAGAATTCGTATGCAGGCATCAGCAGGCTTTGTTAGTGCCAGTGCTCTTGGAATGGCTTGTGGTCCTGCTCTTGCCAGGCTTCTATTCTATTACTAGTTGGCTGGAACAAATTGGGTATCAACAATGTGTAATGTTTCTAATTTTTTTTGTTTGACAATTTATTATAGTGAATCACTAATTTTTGGCTCTTCTAATGCCAGGATCAAGGGAAAATGATGTTCTTGAGAAGGGTCTTACAAAACCATTATTGTTGACTTCAGAAGCCAAGCAAGAGGATGAAAATGGTGATGGGGAAAATGATGAAGGTGAAGAAGCTCCTGAGGATTCTAGGCAACCTGCCACATCAATTGTAGAAGCATACAAGCTACTTACACCCTCTGTAAAGGTGTGTGAATGTTTGGACCTTTATATTTCAATCAAGTTACGGTTACAGTGGAATAGAATTTTGCAGGAGCACTTGTGCAACACAGGCATAGATGTTGATGGCTATGTAGGAAAGTAATCTTGAATTTCCTGTGCCACTTCATGGACTGGACTAGCTTCCTCTGAGCTGGACTTCATCATGGTGTTTCCTGCTTTGGGTTCATAGGCTTCTTCTCCCTTTTTCATAATGTTCTGGGCCTCCATTGGTGAATTTCTTAATGCTACCTTATGCACTTGGGTCATGACATTTTATTGGCATCAGAAATTGTGGTTTGCATAGGAATACTCCTGAGCTTCAAAATCATAAGTCCTTGCACTGTTCCACAATATGTCTGCTCCGTACTAATCATGTTCGTTTCTACTGAAGTGCTCGAAGGTGGGAAATCTTTCATTCTCAAAATTTTCACTCAAAATATTTACACATGAAAAATAATGCTACTGTTTTGCGGATTCTAGTACAATAATCTCATGACTGGTAACGGATCTTTTGTTTTCTCCAGGCGTAAACTTGTCACTGCATTTTCGGGTAATGTCATCCAGGCTTTCTCGTGGAACCTATGACGGCGGACTTCTCTCTACTGAAGCAGGGACAGTAGCTCGTGTAATCGCAGATGGCTCGAAAACCTTAGCTGGCTACTTAGGCCGTGATAAGCTCTTGAACGCCACACTTGTTCCTTTCTTTTTCATTTGCGTAGCTTCCATCATTGCCACCTGCTTTACCTACAATTCACTGTATTGATTATTGTGTACAAAAATTAGTGATTTGGCCAGAAGTCCAGTTTTTCAATTTTGTTCCTTTTTTTTCAGTCATTAATTTCCTATTATTTGTTGTAAATATAATCTTCATTTCCTAGCACATTGATTCTTCAATTTAATTGGAAACTAATAAAGTTTCAGGTCTCTGCTAAATAGAGGCTATTTCAGTTTAGATACTTATATTCCTCTATATTGAATTAAAATGAGGAATTATACTATATTGTGAACTTAATTTGGAATTCAATTTGAATTAAATCGCTTGGTTGATGGGAATTAAATTATATACATATGTGTATTTAAATTTAGTTTATAGTATACTGAGTCTGTATAAAATTAATATGTTATTAAAAGGAGATATCGTGCAATAATAACTCCTTTTAATTAATTTGGAATTAAATTATATACGTATTACTGAAGCCTTGAAGTTGAAAGCTTAGAAGGTACAGAAGTAAATTATGTGTATTTGCTTTTTAAAAAGGAGAGGAGACCTGTCAACCTGAAATTTGTTGATAGATAATCTGTTGTAATTGCTACGTACCCACTTGTATGTATTAATCTACTTATTAGAGGAAAATAATTTAGTTCCCTTACATTCTTAAATTTTTTTTAATTAAAAGTAATATCTAAATTAAAAATGGTAATTTTAAAGTGAAATAATATTTTTTAGTCAAATTAAATTGAGAATTGAGAAATACAAAAGGGAATGTTAGCAACATTATCCATTTTTCAACACCTCTTAATGTTTAATTTCTGATTGGTCGGTAAGAAAAGAAAAAAAAAACTTTTAAAAATTTCTCTTATCAACAACTAATTAAAAAAAAATATTGGAGAGAGTTGGTAAAATATATTACCCTAAGTATTTATTGAAATATGAATTAAAAGCATTTCAGTAATTAAAAAAAAAAGGACAAAAGGGTTTGTGCACGTTTTGTTAGCAAATTATAGGTAAATTACACCGACGGTATTTCAAATATCTAATTCGTAACAATTTAGTACCTAAGTTATTATTTGTAATAGAAAATCTTTTAAATTTTAATTTTGTAATATAAATATATATGTTATTTAAATTTATTAAATTATTTAATAGAATATTAGCACATACTTTCTAAATAAGTGTCACGTGTACAAAATGAATTATATAAAAAAATTTTATCATTAAACTCAATATTTAATTATATTTGATTTGAAAGAAAATAATAAAAAATATAAGAAAATGACGAATAATATAAAATTTTTTTGTGAAACTCATTTTATACATGTGGTATTTATATGTAAAATTTTTATTATTTATCGTACATGTGCTATTGACTCCAATTCGGATCTCGGTTCGGATACACATAATTAAAAGGAGATATCGTGCAATAATAACTCATATAATGCAAAATTTAATTACATTCCAAATTTAATTAACCGTGTTTTAGAGCATGATTAAAAATATGTGGCTATGATAGCTTCATTTTCCCATTCAACTTCCCTCTACCAATCTTCCTCTTAAATCACTTTAATTTCATTTGCCTTGGCACTAACTAGAACTTGGTGGAAGCTTTTTTTAGCAGTCAATAATCAATTATTTCAGTTTTCTTTGTGAACTCTGTATTTACACTGTCATTATTAGATTCGGATCAGACCAATCAGTTTAACTATAAAAAAGAAAAAAAGAAGAAGTTAAACTGCCACTGATTCAGTCCGATGAGGTATATAATTCCCATTAAGCTTAATAAAAAATAATTAATACATCAGCCGGTCAAAACATGATCGGTTAACTCGTGACCGGTTCAAGCTATATCGGTTTACAAATCTATGCTACAACTCAAAATTTGGTATGAATTTAAATCTATGTTAGAACTCAGCAATATGCGAGATTTGATCATTCCCAATAATTGTGCTTGTAAAAAATTCATAGAGAGAGTATTTTTTATGTCTATGGCCATGATAATGTGTTAGAAAACAAATACAAGAAATAGGAGAAATGTTAATTCAATATTCAAAATCAATAGTAGAAAATGGAAAACAATCTGAGGCCTGTGTAGCACACAGTTTCCTTAAGACAAATTCGCCTCCTACACGGGTGTTTAGGA